>DWRA01005176.1:0-10129 GCA_018250295.1 Spathilepia clonius
TGATAGCTGGTGACGTCAACCTATGGATATCTGTAACCACAGAGAATTTTTACTGAAGTCACAAAGCAGTGCTTAACCTAATATAAAGTAGAAATAGACGTAGCGGTGGTGTCACCGGACTCAAAATGCGATGGTTCTACCACCTACAAATTACAATTATTATACCTTATTTAACATTTTTTATAGAGAAGAATTCTCATTTTTTGAATAATTAAAGTTAAAATAAGTAAAATATTTTATTTAGTACGTATAAGGTCTATATTGCCACTTCTATAAAGTGAAATGCCCTTTGAAGTGGTGGTTATTATAAAGAATCAATCCTGAACATATATTATTCAAATATTTTTGAGTTTTGAACTTGAATAATTATATTGTTATTCGAAGGTCAGACATAATACACCACAGGGGTAACATGGCAACTTTGGTCGACCTTTAACACGAATTTCTGTTCAAATTATGACAGAATACAAAATTCTATAAATCATTTATCATTAGATAACGTAATTATAGGCATACTATTTACATAAAAATTGTAAACGGGGTTTGCTTAGTGTCGCCTTATCTTTAAAAAAAAATACCTTTTGTTTTAAATTGCAAAACCATAATAATTTTGGGATACCCAAGAAAACAATAAATCGTATTTTGTATATTATTTATTGTCCTTTGTATTTTTGTCTATTTACGTCGTTTTACTATACGATACAGAGTTTACATACTTTAAAGTCAGTGATATTTTTTTCGTAAAAAGTTTTTTAACGATTACGTCGTTTCGTTTATTACATTCGTTTCCTCTTCGTAATCTGCGCCACTCTGAACTGCAGTTAGCCCCTAAGGTATAATTTGTCTAACGCTATAATAACCCCTCTAACTATGATTGCATGTCCGCATTTATATCGCGATACTCAAACAATAAATGTGATTATAACCATTAACGAAATTACTATCTGGGGGCGTGTACGATATGGTTTATTAAGTCTGGGATTTTAATTAGTTTTAGTTTTAAACCTTTTATGACCCGGCGCCGTTTCTAATTTAGTCTAAGTACGATTTGGCCTGAGTAGATTTTTATGATTTTACAGTAGTAAACGAGCATGCTGGTCGCTAAACCCATGAACACTTTTTGTGCAATAAATACAGTAGTTAATAAATTATTGTATTTCACTAGATAAAACCACTTTGACATCTAAAAAATCATAAGATAATTGATTTTTATCACAAATACATTAACGCGCGTTAGTATAAAGTAATCTAGATAATGTCTTACTTGCCAAATATCAACATTTGACAATTCCTGCATACTATGAATTGACAAATTTTGATTTTTAGTACGAAAAAATGAGATAGATTTTAGAAGGAATAAGTAAAGGAATAAGTAAGTTAGTAAGATAAGTCCAGCCTTAAAGTTGTGGTCAAATCTGTCATAAAAATATCCCAAAATTTGATGCGTGGTCGTAAGGTGCTGGTTACGCAAATTGCAAGATGTTTCAATAAGTCAGGGCTACACTGTAGGTTCAACAAATAAAACGCTGTATTTTTCTAGGTACTTGTTAGCTCAACTCAAAACTTGTTGGCTTGACATATAATTTTGGGATATTCTATTTTACCAGATTAATTATTTTGTAGTGTAATTCTAGCAAGATTACTTTAGGAAGATTCACGAAGATTGTATACGACCGGCGTTAAGCGGTTATATTCCCATATCGCTCTCGTTGCTGAGATAACAAGCCAGATGGGATTTAAATGTGTTTACATGAAACAGTTTATTTGCCTATAAAATCTGTAGATTTTGCATATGCACTAAATATATTTTTATACGGTAGATACCATACCACCTGTAGTTTTTGCATATAGATGCACTAAATATATTTTTACGGTAGATAGCATACCATCCTGTTCTGTTAGGTAGTGACAAAATGCTTGAAATTATGGTCTTAACAATTATCTAACAAATACTCCAAACTTAATGACATACATTAAAAAAAATATATCTAAGTAATTACACGGATCTAGATATAAATACGCAAAGAAAAAAATTGTTCAGTAATTTTTCCTCTTTTTTTGTGAAATGATTTGGTTTTCTTTTTTTTGCTGTCGAAATCTATGTCGATATTTTTTTATATATCAATGCAATGAACGAACACTAGTTCATATTATATATTCATACTCTTCATTGCACATTTATTTCAGTGATCCAAGCATTTATCCATTAATCCATCAGCATTTTAGGTCCACTGCTGGACATAGGCGGTGACCTAATTGGCGCCAGTCCAACCGGTATAATTTTTGTATATAACAAAGTATACGAATCAATAAAAATATATTTGTGTTAACATCGAAAACTTACAATTCCATTCAGTGCTTGAGAACGCTTCCAAATCTTAATCCGCAATATACTATTTCGGTGGATATTGCGAATTGCAAACTTCTAACATTCCATACGTATCCTGGGGCTAACACGATCAATTACAGGCGACGGCTAGGCTATTTATTACCCGGTACTGTCAAATCGGTTCAGCCTTTCCCGTCGTTTGATTTAAATCTAAGATGTGTACTGAACACTTGTAGCACCCTGAGGCCCTTCCGGTATTAGTTACGGTAACTAAAATAGTTCTTTAATGTTTCGAAGTATTCACAAATATGACGACCTGAGTGGTGAAGTGGCTACCATACCAGTGTAACATACTGAGGGTTCTGAATTTGATCTCCAGCCAGCGAAACATTGAAATGATAAATTTAGATTTCTGTACTGCGCATGGGTGTTTGTGTGTTTGTTTTGTGTGAGTCTTTAAGCATTTATGAATACGTCTTTATATTTCGGAAGGTAAATCATTTGTCGGTCGACTTCAGAAGCAATAACTATACACATATGTATATATGTCTACCTTATAACAGTGCTAAGCGCTAGTGTGATCTGGTTTGAAGGGTATGGTAAGGAGGAATATACTTATCCGAGACGTTCCAACTTAGCCTAAAGCGGCAGCAACGCATCTGAGACCGACCTTAGGTAGGGCGTTAAACCCCTCTGGAGTTTAACGTAAATCTTGGATCCTAGACTGATTTTCACAGAACTTTCAAACAAACTTTTTACCCTAAAATTATTAGACTTCATGTACCTAAGGCTAGTTTTCCAACTACGATTAATTAATTCGAAAATTTCTTAAACTTAGCATTCAATTTCACAGTTCACCTCTCTACCAAATTTCCCTTTATCGAGCTTGAACAGACTTCACGGTAATAACCAACAGTGCATATTAATGAGAACGGAACGCAGTCTACATGCCACAGGGTACATAATAATCATTACTATTTGTGTGTAAAAAGCTGTGATATCCTAGTGGTTGAAACTTGGTGTCTCGATGTAGAGGTCCGACGTTCAAATTCCAGTGGCCTCTGATTTATTATATGCGGGTTTTAGCAATTTATTATCATTAGCTTTGATGGTAAATCAACACATCGTAAGGCTTAAATAAAAGTCTCAAAAATTTTAATAATTGTGTTTTTCTTATACTCATAGTTACCATCGTAGTTGCTCGTAGTAATACTCTCATATGTATTCAGTAAAAGTTCAAATTTTATATATTTGTATGAATAATCGCATGTAAAAGTATATAATAAATACACATTTATGCCATATAGTGTCTGTCCAGAATATCATAATAGGCATAGTGTAGTAGATATTTGAACCCGAGCATCATGTTGGAAGATAAATACAGTAGGTTGCCGCGACCGCTCGCTCGCTAAAAGCTGTTAATTTCCGCTCGCTTGCGTCAGCTGAGCTGCACCGGTTTTACGTCTTGCAGTATTTGTAGCTTGTTATTTAACACTTTTTTATTTACATATATGGTATCCAAGTAGCAAACGAGCATACTTGATGCTAAGTGGCTACTGCCGGCCATGGACCAGATGAGATTAGAGTCCTACCTGAGGTCGACTACAGATGCTATCCCTGGAAACTAAGTTAGAATGCCTTGGATAAGTAGGTTTCTCTTACCACATCCTTCAAATCAGAATATAGTAGCGCAGTATAGGTAGTAGTAGCAGTAGGCAAATATAGATCTGGCGGAGGTGCTGCCAGAACCGAACTATAAAAGTTTCTACCACCTTCAAGATGTATAATGATTTAATATAATTAATTTTTGAAATATGCCCTTTGTGAGGATCGTTGAATCGATTTTGGTATTTTGATACTTTGGTGGCGGTGATAGCCTAGTGGTTGAATCAAGGCCTCTCAGTCGAGGGGTCCGAGGTTCAAACCCAGGCACGCATCTCTGATTTTTCGAAGTTATGTGCGTATTACAAATTAATTATCACTTGCGATAACGGTGAAGGAAAACATCGTGAGGAAACCCGCACACTTGAGAGTTCTCTAAAAAAAGTTCTCAAAAGGTGTGTGAAGTCTACCAATTCGCACTTGGCCAGCGCAGTGGACTATGGCCTAATCCCTCTCATTCTGAGAGGAGACCCTTGCCAGCAGTGGGACAGTAATGGGTTGACGATATATACTTTGGTACCCATGGCATTTAGAGATTCTTGTTTAATGACATTCAGTACAACTACTTTGACATATAGAATGTTTTTTATTATCCAAGATGAACTACTTAGATTTCTAGTCACGTATTTTTTTTAATCTTTTTGAACATTTCTGAACATTTTATAAAAAGATATTTTACAGTCCTAGTTTTTAAATAGGCCTCAAGAATATTTTGGTAATGTGTCTGACTGTAATTTCTGATTTGGTCATCCTCGCCCTTAAAGACTACTCTGTGCCCTTCGACCAACCTTTATATATTTATAGTTACAAATAATTACGAATATTATAAAACTAAAACTTTAAAAAACATTCCAAGAAGGCCCTATAAATAATATCACTGCGATATATTTTCTACAAGAAAAACATATCTTTATTGCATTTTATTCAAACACAACAAATTTATATGAAGGCTTAAAAAATAAACTCGTACAAGTATTCTCTACTGAACTACATTTCTAATATATTATTTTTGTACCGGCCAGTATTTACTTACCAATAGAAAAGGTGGATTACCGTCATACAAAAGAACCTTCGGACTATGTGAGTGGATTCAATAGATAATGCTACATATACATTCATGACATGTCTTACCACAAGAGATAAAATATTAAGCGAAACAAATTATTGTCCTGTTTACAGATATATAACTTACTGCTAGTCTAAGCAAAATCAACCTGGAGAGTAGCATTTTAAAAGTGATTATTTTTATCGGAAGTGTCCAATTTGTAAATCAGTTTCCGAAATACATTAGAACTTTCGAGACGACCACAGTAAAAGTTACCATGAAGAAACTCTGATTTTCGACGCTGGTGAAACCGCGGGACTCGGTATATATTATTAATTACAATAATTAAAGCAAATAAGAAATATATATCAATATATATCTCTGGCCACATCGCTATTAATTATCCGAGCGCTTTGTGCTCGCGATAGAACAAGAACGTTATATGTTCCGACCCTTGTAGGTGTGGTATTGACACAAGTCCTTCAGATGAAATATTAAATAACGAAAAGGAAACAGCCTCTTTCGGGAAGGTATTACGCTTCTTAGCATATTATTGTATATGACAGTAGGACTGTAGTAGGTATTCTTTACTTTTCTGCATCATTATTCCTTTTGTTGCTTATTCGACTTTGTGTTGAAATTTAGCGTTAGATATTTATGGCAGTTCATTTTAAACGGCTTCTGATAGAATATTTTCTTTCTGTTTAGACTTCAAATAAAATCAGTACGACAGGTAGGACCTGAGGTTGGTCGCAGATAGATACTTTGCTATCCCTGAGGACTAAGTTAGAACGCCTCGCATAAATGTTCTCTTATTACTTTTCAAACCAGAAGACAGTAGCGCCTAATACTACTGTCATTAGGTGGAAATTGGTGTATTGGTGCCGCCGGCGTTGAACCACCACCGTGGCAGGCGCGGCACGTGTCTGCGTGGAAGTATTACGGAATCGAATTACGGATCGTGTTTGCTACGTACTATGCCCTTAGATTAATCTAATTATCGTTGTAAGACTATTTTGTATAATATAAGTTTTAATGCCAGGCTCTAATATATTATTTTTCTATAGAACAATTTTTGTAAAAAATCCAATCTGTCTCTTTTCTTTATCTTTTTGACAATCCGTTTTATAACATAGTATTGTTAGAAAGGGTTCTCTTATTAACATAAAACAATTAAAAACTTACAAAATATGTCATATATAAACTAATAAACCGTACTAATAAACTTACAGTAGATATAAATGCAACATGAGGCTTTTAGGTTTTATATAAACAGACTTAGAGACTAGACTTTTCTCTGTGCTTTTCTGTGCTCCGTATTTTATACCTATGACCTATTTATGCGGTTGAATTTTTTAGAAAAATAATTGTTTGGTTCCTTCAAATTGAAATGAAATCTTTTTTATAGACATGTTTAGGCATTATGTTATAACATGCATGAAACGTATTTATTACGCATGAATACAGGTACAAGGCTTTGGAAAGTCAGTCACCCGAATAATATAGAATACTCGAATTCCACATTCAAAGGTATGGAATGGTAGGTGTTCATAAATTGAACACAATATCAATATTTGTGTTAAGCCTAAACATATGAATGTGAAATATTTTTGAAGCTACACTTTTTTGGCGCGTTTAGGATTTTTGGACGGTTTTTGTGGTATGAGATAGATACTTATCAGAAGTGTTCCACATTAGCAACGCATCTGTGACCAACCTCAAGTGTGAATCACACCTAAGGTTGAACATGGTCCATGTCCCCAATCAGGCCCCCACGCCCCAAACACACCAAGTGATTCCATCTTGCTGGAGTCGATTACAAATGTCCATGATGGCAGTTGCCAGTTATCAATACGTAAACTGAAAACTTGTTTCATACTTCCATCGTATAGAAAATGTAACTCACTAGTTAATAAGTAACAACTTTATTAATTAATGCCAAACAATGATATTTTATATCTGTTAAAGTTAGAGACGTTCACTATTACACTGCTACAACACGGAATTATAACCACAAAATATAGAACACAAAATCAGATGCCTAATTTTTTCATAATACACCACGACATTTTCGGCCAGTCGATAAAATTAACAGTCGTCGCTCAACGATTGATTGAAGGCCATTAATTAAGCCCTCGGATTCGATTCGTTAGATTAATATCGAATAATCATCGATCGTTTATAAATCAAACACTCGATTGCTATTAACTCTGTTTCGACGAGGCCGTCAATCTTTCTATCCACTCTTATTTCCGAACGTTTCCACGGGGACACGACTTAAATTATGTGGTACAAGGAATACAAATTTTATGTTAAATGTTTTTAAAACAAGCTAACGTATCTAACGGTGTTTTTCCTGTTCTTCTGAGAACCCTATCATTTGATACCCAATGGGGGTGCAAAAAAATTGGTTCACCTTTTTGGGATGTCCCCCATATTGGATTTATAATAACATAACTGGACTAACCGTGCAATGTCATGTAAAAAAAAAACTTAAACTTGTTTTGACGTCGGAGCTTGGATAGGTGACTTCTAGTAGCAACACTTAACGTACATTTTCGTGATTTGTAGCGCACATTAAGCGGCTAGTACTTTACATAGTCTTTAAAACATGCCACAGACATTGTTTGTAGGCTCTAATTCAGACTACAACTATGCTATCCCATGTTTGTCGTAAGAGGTAACTAAAAGGGTGCACCTTCACTGCTATTCTGTAATAGTACATGCATGGTGAAAATTTAAAATGTGTGCCTGTTGTCGATTTCTTGTATCAGAGCCTTTCTTTAATCTCTCTCTAAGTGTCTATCTATTACGATTTAAGATAAAGAACACTGTACCGGACGGATAGACAACAGAACCGATGTAATATTCCCCCGTTTTTATTATTTCAGTACGGAAGCCTAAAAAATTATGCCAATTTCCCAAACGTATATTTATAAATAGCTATCTATCAGCTATTCCTCTTACGTTCAAAGTTCGACATCAATAAAATGAATTCGTATACCTAATTGAACAACCCGATTGTAATGAAATAAAATAAGGTTTCTAAGAGATAATAGACCTAGGAATTTTCTTCGAATTGGGGATACTGCCTACATGATTCGTATTGAAATAGCCTAACGATAATAGACTAAACAAACACAACAATCTAAGTATGATCTTTATGATGTAATAAGATAACTTAATAATTTTCGTCGTATCTATGTACCAATAAAATTTGAATTTCAGAATGTATTTATGTTGGTCGCGCTTATATAATACAATAGCATTCTCCTAATTGCTTAGAATTGGATTGAATTATAATATTAGTCCAAGGCGAAGTTGAGATTTTAACCAAAGTTTATAAAAAATAATGTCTTTATTTCTCTCATGACAAAACAGTCTTATGATTAGATAAGTCTAGGTTCAAGGTGGAATAATGCTTTTTGAGAGTCTACAGTCCAATGTGAGTGTGTATGTGTGCGCATGTGTGTACATGTGTGAATGTGTGCGCAATAGGTAGAAAAACAGACCGATTATTATTAACGGGCGATAGCAGTCATTCCAGATGTTGCCTATCAAAATTTAAAGTTTGACATAGTTTGCCTTTCTAAATTTTCAACTTTCTAAATGAGGAAGGCAAACATTACTTAAGATTAATTAATACTAACGGGTGCATATGCACTTTATAAAAGACAAGGCGCTTCTCTCTTATAACTTAGGACACGCAACGCAATGTTGTGATCAAGAAGTTTAAAATCCTTTTGCGGAAACATCAATCTTGCTTTACATTCCGTTTGGGTACAATTTCTGTCCCACGTACTATTCAGACAATGATAAGTGATTTGTTATACCAAGGTAATTTGGTAAAGGGTATCATCAATTTTGTACCGTGATAGTAAAATTAAGTTTATTGCGGTTACTCGATAACTGGCAATTAAATAAATTAATGTGTGTTCCGCAGCTGGTTCATTAAACATGTGTTCTGAGGAACATTTTGCCTTGAGCAATTGTTTTACATTTTTTTAGTATAAATAGTAGTAGAAAATTCAGTTAACATTAAGTGCATGCTTTTGACAGTAAGTTTACAAGGTAGAGCCATTTGTATGTAGACTCTGGCGGCGGCACCACTACACTTATTTCTACCTAACAACAGCACCTTTAAGCTGTATATATGTAGCAGTGTTAAGCGTTGTTGTATGCTGTATTGAAGAGTGCGGTAAGGGAGATATGCTGATCCGAAGTAATCGAACTTAGACCTCACAGGTAGCAACGCATTTGTGGTCGACCCCAGGTATTCAACAATATTATAATGCTTCGTATAAGCGTCTCTGCCTTCATACGCACTACAAAGTAGATCATAGCAGTTCTTATCATAGCGTGAGGAAGAATTGGTTTAAAACTTAGTGATATGTAACAACAACGAACGCGAAATCAGAACGGGTTTAGATGCAAACAAATTAATTTTCAGTGTTATAAGATATTATATTTGCTGTAGTAAAATTTTGTCAAAGAGAGATCTCCTGCCGGGCTTAGTTATTATGACCAGGGAGCGGCCGTGTTCCAGCAGTCTCAGTTCGAAGTTTTTACGTATATACATTATATATGCTTTTATATATATAATGTTAAGATAATATCGATAGCGTGATTCAGAATGCAGTAGCGCCATCTCTTGATGAGTTGCTGGAAATCGCCACAAAATGAACATTCAACCGACTGCGGAAGCCTTCACTATGCGCTCAACATGCGCCTAACCACTTTTTGATTTAAATCGTTTAATTTACACAATAACAAGTCATAAAATTACAAGCACCAGTAGTGCGTCGTATAATTTTCATATAGGGTGCGAATATTAAACTCCATTATCGGCGCAATTACTGAGTGGCACTTGCTCGCACTCGACCGTTCGATAGTGCGAGTTCAATTTAGTTATTACGAATATTTCACTACTGGTGTATACTTCATTTGTATAATATGAAACACAGCTACAGAATATTATTTAACGGTAATAGAACCCTTTGTAATTCTACTCCCACCACACCACCGCCACACTTATTTCTGCCTAATAACAGCAGTGTTAAGCGCTGCTGTATTCTGGTTTGAAGGGTGTGGTA
>DWRA01005177.1:0-10128 GCA_018250295.1 Spathilepia clonius
GTAAAATGAGGTCATAGTATCTATTTCTGTAATATTATTATAAAAACGTTTTGTAGGTAAAAACATAATATGTCCCTAGGTTTAAATTTACCGCTCATCACATAAATAGATCACGGGAAAAAGATAGAAAACAAGCTCTTTCTTTTCTTCGAAATTTCCCTATTGTAAATGTCTCTTTGTATAAAAAACCCTCCTTTGTCCTTAAGTGCACAAAGAAGGTACGTACATAGAAAAGTAGATATGTAAGCACATACATACAGGTAGGTACATATACAGTAAGTAGGTATTCCTACATAAAACTAGTTATGGTTTGAGGAGTGTCGTAAGAGAGAGAGTCGTGTCGTATCCAAGGCGTACCAAATTAGGCCTCACCCTGTACGCAACACGGGGTTGCATTCTTCATTTTTCGTCAGTAAATCGAGCAGGAATATCAGAATTTTGCTTTTACTCTTGTACGTCCCATGATATGTAAGACCACAAGTGAAATTATATGGAATCATCGATAATATTTTAGTCGGACTGAACGTATCCACTCGCAGTTCCATGATACACTAATCAACTCGGTGTTGGAAAAAAAATTAACCTCAGGCGTAACAACCTTTAGTCCACACCTAGTAAGACTAATCTAATCTAGGGTTTATTGATGTCAAAACAATCAAAGCGCAATTATAATTCGTCTTGCTACTTAATTTAATTAGTCTTGCTAAACATAGTTGTGGTTTTCGGTTATAAAAGTACAATTTACAGTACGAGTTTGAGTACCTTAGAAGTAGGACCTATTAATAATGTTATATATTGGTATAGTATTCACCTGTGTCACCATGTGTGTCACCCAGACGACCCAAGAGTCTATAGTTCCACCAAATTGCGTAATGGGAGAAGATATAACGAATGGAGGTTGTGACATTTCGCGACGAAATAAACATAATACAGCAAATCTAGGTGTAACGTAAGTATTGGGCTGAACTTTCATTTTAAGTTAATGTTTAGATACCACTACTGATGCATTTGTATGCCATCAATAATAGATGCGCTCGAGTATGCGCAATAGTTTTTTTGTTTATATCTTTGAAGGCCTGTAGCCGCTCACCCCACCGATGAAAAGGTATACATTATATAACATTTTTATCTTATCATCCAAGCTTTGCGATCTAATAGGCCTCGAAGACGCTCGAGTAAATGCCCATTTAGCATCTTGGGCTCCCCTACTATGAATAGTTGTTTATCATCTCAATTTAAATAAAAACGGATTATTGTATCGACAAATACTTATTTATGGAACAGTCTAAACTAAGAATTTTAATACAAATTCAAGTCATTTGCATACAAGCGTATGTTATTTGAGTAGATAGGTCTGTTATAAATTGTTGTTACCAACTTCAAACAAGGAGGTATTGTACTCGAACTCTATGTATGTAGATACCTATGTACGTGTATGCTTGTATGTCAACGATTTACTTAAAAACTTATGAATGAAATTAATTTGAATGACGAAGCAATTACATACTTCCACCATCCAATATGGCAGGCGTCCAAAATGGCGGGAAGATTATTTTTATGCACCTCATAAAATGAAAGGGGGGTATCAAACGAAAGAGTTTGCTGAGAGTAAATTTATTATATGTTTACTGCTAAAAAAATAGTCAAAGCGATAGTAATGCAACAAAACCCTTACAAAAATGTTGCCAAGGTTTAAACAACATAGGATATTGTCAACAACATAGTACATTTCAATTTTTTCATTAATTTAGGTGAAATGGCTTATTCTGAAATATTTTTGTTATAGTGAGTCTTCCCGAAGAAATACTATTACCGTTCCATCAAACTGCCCAGGAGATCTAAAATTGGATAATGGAGCATGCCGTGATGTGTGGAGGTTTTACGAACCCACTCCTGCTAATCAGATCGATAGGTAACCATTTATTTAAATTTTGTCTGTCGATATACAGAAAATTATACAGCAAAACTAAATTGACGTAAATAACTAACATGAAGCTGAAACACGCTCAATGTTTGGTGAAATGTCCTTTAATTTTTTATTCTAAATCCAATATGGTGGACGACCCAAAATGGTGGTAACATTATTTTCATGCAATCCCGCGATATAGTTATCAAATGAAAAGGTTTGCTGAGAAGTACAAGTACAGAAAGAGCTTGTATTTGAAAAACATATTATTATTATTTTAATATACATTTATTACATGTTCACTACTCAAACAGAACTAGTTAAAGTGGTTGTATATTGCAATAAGTAAATACGCTCTCTTACTACATCCTTATTAAAAAAATTGTCAAGATTCAAACAACAGGACTTGAAACCTCCTAAGTCACTGCAATGTTAACAAGACAGAACATTAGCAAGTTTTCATTATTTTAAATGAAATATCTTATTCTTATATTTTTTTTATAGTGAATCTTCCCGGAGAAACACTATTACGGTTCCATCCAACTGCCCAGGAGAATTAAAATTGATTGACGGAGCTTGCCGTGAAGTATGGAGGTTTTCAAAAATCCAGTCCTAATCCGATATATAGGTAATCATTTATTTTAGTTTTGCCTATCGATATCCTGCCGTTGGCAAATTGGCGTAAGTAGCTAGCGGGATCCTGATACACTCATTGGTTGGTGAAATATCATTAACAATATGTTGTGTTGTAATGAAACTACTGTTTACTAGATTGGAGAATAATTACTCTTACGTGCTTCTTTACGGAGAAGAATGAGCTACATGTAGTCCAAGCAAGCTTAAGAAAGATTACGTTTATAAAAAATTAATCTAATCCAATCTACAAATTAAACAATCCGACTTATCATTATGTGTGAATTTTATCATAAAATGTTATAGTAAAATTAATTATATAGGTTGGTTGTTACAATCATTACGATACAGGAAATTATCACTGTATTAATTACATAGATTAATATCAACTATATAGCGTATGTTAAAATTACAGAAACTTGAAGGAGCGTGACAAAAGGACAACGGATACTTGATATTGTAGAAATTTCTAAATCATTAAGCATTACGATTTAATGCAAAAGTATTGAATTTATATTTACTTACTTATGAATGTTAATTTACCATGCCAAAATATTGTCACTTTTGTAAAAAGTTTTCCTTAATAAACTATTTTAATGAACGTAACGCAACATAAATGGTCCGATTGTAACTAACTTATGTATAAATAAAACGTATGCATATATCTTTATTTGTCATCATTTCTTTTAAAAAGAGCAGTCCTAATAAACAGTTCCTTACAATAGCAATACAAAGCTGCGAAGGGTACAAATCGAGTTAATGAAAATCTTTCTTTTTATCATTTATTTTGACAATTAAACTATGAGGTAATAATACTAGTGACTGGCACTTATCGACCCAATATGTGGTTTGTATAATGAGCTGATTAAAATATAAAGTAAGAGTGTCGTCGTCAATATTATTTTGAAGAAACATAGGCAACAGGCAAATTGGGCCAGGGTGAACTAAGTACGAAAGTAAAATGTAATCTCATTCGAGATTAACTGAAGATAACATCAGGAAATACGATAGGGGATGTTACAATCTGAAGTGTATAGTTTCATAGTTTCATTATATGTAAGAAAATTCGCGATACCATTATTTAGATTACATGTGGCGCCATCTCACGTCTGGTAATAAGAAATCGCTACAGCTGCATTCTATTACTCAAAGTAATAAAAATAAACACGAAGAAGTCAGGAATCAACCAAAACTCTAAATAAAGTAATGTATTGTACAATATATGCAAAGTCAAATCAACGAAACATCAAAAAAATTGTACTCTATGTCAGTGATATTGATTTTATATCTGTGCAATTGCTCACTTGCCAACTACAACTTTATTTTGACATGACAAATACACTTACTATAGGAATGTAAATGTTTAACTTTACAATATTTTCAATAAAATCACTAAATAGAGTACTATATTTTGGAAGTTCGTGTTAGTTTTTTATGTTAAGTGTGGATACTGTTCAATATGATTTAAACTTAATCGGCTACATTACAAGTTATGACTCAAACAAAAATATGATGTATGGTATGCCCAACCTATACAAATATTATTTACTATAATGTCTGAAGTAAAAGGAACTAAGGCTCTGGAGCTATGGTGCAAGCGCCTAGTGAAGGACTGCCCCGATGTACAAATAGAAAACATGACTACGTCTTGGAGAAATGGGATGGCTTTCTGTGCATTAGTTCATCATTTCAGACCAGACTTGATGTAAGTTTTAGACTCTGATTAATAAATCTTTTACCTTTATTTATTCCCCTATTTCCATTGAACATTTAGTAAATACTTAACACAGTAATTTTGTCCAGTTTTTTCTACTTTTATAACATGGCATTTGAAAGGTAGTAGAAAAAGTAATATACAGGGAAGTACCTCCGCCACACCTAAATGAAGCAGTTCGTGCGTATCGGTGAAAGAGCGTGGATGCCGGCTGATTTACATATGTAACAAGCATTTTATTCCATAGGAATAGTAATGCAACAACTTCATGCTTGCACTGACTTCAGGTTGAATCCCTGTTAAACATGGAATTGGCTATACATGTTTATTGTTGGCAGCGACCATCTACCTGGATGGACTGGATGCTCATTTGTCAATTCAATCTCGAAAAAAAAATCTAAGAGACCAACTTTGCCATTTGCTGTATATTGTCTATAGCCTAGAATTTCATTGTTATGGAACGTTTTATATGTAATTTTACATTCTTTTTTACATGATTTATATAAATGTAATACAGTTGTTTGACATTGATATAAATAACAGGTACCTATTATATCTTCCACTGTCATGGTCAGCTGTCATTGAAGTTTGTGGAGCCTTTGTAGATTGTTATCATTTTTTGTATCAAATATGTTCAATCTATACAGATAAATTAAACTGAAGTGTCTGTCGGTTATTTCAAAACATCTGTATTGTTTTATTTACAAAATGCTTGTAAAAGTATATATTGTACTTTAAACAAAAAAACTATTATAAAATTTTTTGTCTGTCTGTCTATTCGTTTTGGGTAATCACTGAAGTGGGTGGACCAATTTTCATGAGACTCACTGTCAGATAGCTAATGTTATAAGGAGAAACTTATGCTATTTCTATTTTGAACAATGTTTTAGGGTTCCATGAGAAAACTTAAAACCCATTAATTACCCTACACCTGCTCCATTTTGTTAAAAGTATTCTCGAAAGTATAAAGTTTGATCATTTTCTGTTATTTTTTTAAATGCAGATAAAACTGGGGCACAAGTAGGGAGGGTAACATAAGTATTATGGCATATAAAACTGTGAGGTCTGAAGTAACTCCAGCTCCACTTGTTCTTTTAACATAAGATAACTTTTTGTGTAATTTTATTTATTTACAATTTTTTTCGTTCATTTAAAAGATATGTGTTATGGAGTTTCTTTCGGGGCTTCTCCATAACAAAATACCTTGTGAAGTGGTAGTAAATCCTTCACGTTATAAAAGAATTCTGTAAAGGATTTACTTTGAATAAAATATTTTTGATTTTTGATTAAGTTAGCTACAACTGTTTTTTTTTGTCAGGTTGAAAAGGAATTGCTGTTGTAGTAATAGTTTCTTTTTCCCCCCATTCCCATCCCTTCCTTCCCAGTTCCCACTCCCTACATTTTCTTTGCCCTTGTTGTATGTGTTTATATATTTTACAACAGTAGAACCCGTATTAAAATAATTATATAAATTCCAGAGACCTATCAAAATTGAAGCCAGAAAATATTTATGAAAACAATCAGTTAGCATATAGTATCGCTGAAAAACATTTAGGTATACCCGCGTTGCTTGATCCTGAGGATATGGTGGATAATGATGTGCCTGATCGATTATCTGTATTGACGTACTTATCACAGTTTTATCAACGCTTAGGCCATACAGGTAACTTTTCTTTCTTAAAGCAGTAATTTAATTTATGGTATTGTATGAATGCCCCTAATAATATACAAATATTGTAATATATGCAATAAGAAATGCAATAATAAATTAATTATGACTTGCTATAACAGTGAAGGAAAACATTGTGAGGAAACCTCCATACTTGAGACTTCTTTGGAAAAAAAAAGAAAGAAAGTTCTCAAAAGTGTGTGAAGTCTACCAATTCGCACTTGGCCAGCGCAGTGGACTATGGCCTAATCCCTCTCGCTCTGAGAGGAGACCCGTGTCGAGCAGTGGGACAGTAATGGGTTGATGATGATGATGTAATAACAAAAGATTATTATTGTTTTATATAAACAATTAAAAATTGGAATATTTAAGTAGTCACACACACAGTCAAACTTAAGCTTTTATATTGGATGTGTGTGTGGCTTGGATAATAAATATCATTATGCAGTTGTATGGCCTTGACATTACTTCAAGGTATTCTGTTGTGTTTTTGTAGTAAATGTTAATTTTGATGAAAACAAAAACTAATTTATTTTCCACTGCATGTGCACCATGCAGTACATTTAATACACCAGATAAAAATATAGACAAATCCATGTTAAATCTCCTGCATTTAAATAATGAACTTATATTTCTAGTCTAAGTTATCTAAGTCAGTGTTAGTGTCTTGGGGTTCATCAAACCTTATGTGGAACAATAAGTTTAGAAATCTAAATTATTATTAAATTTCAGAAGATTAAAATACAGAGGGTTCCATGTTAAATCGCCTGCATTTAAATAATTAACTTATATTTCCATTCTAAGTCATCATGTAAGTGTCTTGTGATTCCACGAAACCTTATGTGGAACTATAGGTTTAGAAATCTAAATTATTGATAGTAGCATACCAATTATTTCTGTTCTTTATGTGTTACAGTTAACACTAAGGTTTCTGATAATGATTCTAAAGTAGCAGCATCTTCAGCCTCCATTCAATCATCTGTGAGTATTGTAGTATTTATCACTTTTTAATCAATTATAAGCACTGTTTGTTGCATGCTTGACTCAGCACTGCTCTTTTGTGATGTGTTATGTTATACACTTTCATCCTTTTATTTCTGAATCTGTTCTATATATCTGATCAACTCTTGTAGACACCGATAAAATTTGGAAAAGTCAGTTTGGACAAATGTACTGCTTGTGGACTGCCCGTTTACCTAGCACAGAGGCTTATTGTATCACAGAAACTATACCACAGAAGATGCTTCCGCTGCTCAAAATGCGAGGGGCACTTGAACCCAAAGAACTTTAAAGCAGATGAAGTGTCTGAATTTATTTGTGATACATGCAAAAACGAGAAAGACATACCAAAATTTAATAATAATGATCAAGTTGGAATGCTTGCATTTAATAGTGATGTATGTGATAGAAGTCCAACCCAGAAGGAGGAACCCGTTAATCTAAAACAAAAATACAGGCCTTTGTCAATTTTGGGTAAGAATTTGTGTTTATGATGTGTTTTCATTTCACTTTGCATGTTTCTAAACCTCTTTATTTCTATTTCCAATCAAATTAGCAAATCCTAATAAATATGTATGGTTTACAAACAATAATTCACGATTTTGCGTTAATAGTTTTGAGTAATATGGTAATTCAATAATACTAATCATCTATTTTGCAGAAATATCAGTTGCCCTAACATGAAAACAAATATTGAAAATAGTAATTTAAGTAATTTAGTAAACAATAATAAATGATTTTTAATTTCAGAGAAAATAAGCATGTTCGAAAAAAATATAGAAAAAGAAAGTAATATGGAAGAAAAATTAGGAAATCTTAGTTTAAATAGTAGTGTTAGTAATAGCAATTTGCAATTGAATGAAAATCACAGCACCAGTAAAACCTTAAATGACAGCATGAATACTGAAAGCATAGACCGAAAACAGGAGACACTAGAAACAGACAGCCCTATTCCAGAAGTTGAACCAAATCTATATAATAAACACATTCCAGAAACGACATATAAAAGTAATATTGAAAAATTGAATTTTTTACAAACTCAACTATCTGGTGATGCAGTAGATATTGATGTGCCTTTAGATAAGAAGATAGTAGATGATGAAATACTTATTACTGAAGAGCCTTTACCTGAGGATTTTCATACTAGCCCAGTCACAGAAGTTAGTATTCCAAAGGACTCAATAAATGAAGAGTGTAATATAACTGATGATAGTAGGTTAGCACAAAATAATTCTGTAATTTTAGACAACACTTCTTCTGTAGACACGAGCAATTCGTTTCAAAATGAACAAGAAATTACTATTAGTGTTCCACCGAGAAGAAAGAAAAATATGTCACCAGGCGAGAAAAAAAACAAAATATTGGATAAAGTCGTTACGCCCAAAAAATATGTTGAATATCCTGACCATTTAAATCCATTTTCAGATACTGAAGATGATGTAACGGTAAGTGTTTTATTTGGATCAGTTTCATTTAATAACAAAATGTGTGTTTACATTTTTAGGCTTTGATTATAGGTCAATGATAAGGAACCTCAGAGAAGGATCAGTACAAATCCCTTTGGTAGCAGCGATGAGGATGAAGATGTCGTACCGCCAATACAACCTATTCCTAAACTTGCGGATAATCAAAACATAACACCAGTGTATGTACATTAAAAAAAATATTATGCCATGAATTATTTATGACAAGACATATTTTGAAATATCATTTTTTTTATTATTTAGCAAACGGCATATAAAGGCTTGCAACCCCTTTTGGTCTGACGGCGAAGAGCCATCTTCAGATGAGGAGGACGTGTCATCTAGAAGGTAAGTGTTGCAATTAAGTCAATTAGACCGTGTTAGGTTCAAATTTTAATTGTGTTGAATCTTTATTGTCATACCTAGATTCCTTCATTCCATCAAAGTATTCGTATGAAAAGTATGCAGTAAAGTATGAATTCTTATACCAGTGGTAGAAATTTAATATATTGTAATTAAATTTAGTAATTTCTACTAATAGAAATTAGGCTAATATCTATAAAAAACATTATTTTAACAAACGATAGCTTTAAATATGTTATGAAAATAACCATAGAACAGTTTATTGTAGCCAAAATTAAAACCTATTCAAACTAAAGGCCGCATCCCATTTTGATGAATTGTTAAAATTTCAGTTATATGCAACATGTCATGATACATTTTTTAAAATGCTGTTGAAATAATAAACAATACAATTAAATCTACGGCGCGCATCCCATTTAGTTGAACTGTTGCATTGGGTATATATACAATTTTAATTATATGTATGTCATATTACAATTCAAACGCGAGCATAACCACGTACCCGCGCGCACCCCATTTTGTTCAAACCTATTTTATTGTGTATGTATAAAATTTAAGATCTATACATATTTTATTACAATATAAACACGAATACAACCACGAGATGCAGCTAGTGCAATATAAATTTTAAATAGCCAGTAATACAATTAAAACCATTCAATATACCACGCGCACCCCAACCTCTTTGTAATGTTTAAAATTAAGTTATATACATGTCATATCACAATTGGACCTACTTATGCAAACAGGAACCAATCCACACAACGATAGTGTTGAGAAAAAGTTAATTTTTGTCAAAATTTTGTATACTGTAAAATTTACGTTACTTAAAAAAATCTATTTAAAATATTGCTCAAAATAATTAGTTCTATGTATATAAATATAATATTATTGAAAATTATCAACATTTTTAATGATTTTGGCATGTGTGTGGATTGGTTCCTATTTGCATAAGTAGGTCCAATTCAAACGCAAGTACAACCATAAGGCGCAGCTAGCTCAATAAAACTATGTTGACAGTTCGAGCATGTACAAGTCGTCGCTGGCGGCGAGCACGCCGAACCTGCCGGCGAGCACGCCGCGGCGCCGCAAGCCGCGCGCGCCGCCGCCGCCCGCCGCGCGCCTCGACGTGCCCACCACCTCCATGGACGACGTCGCCAGCATCTCCTCGCTCAGCTCGCACACCTCCACCGTGCACTCAGATCAGGTAACTGAGCTTTTTTTATATAATGGACTAGCAAACGTACATGCAGTCCACCTGATGGTAAGTGGCAACTGCCGCCCATGGACATTTCTGATCCACACCAGATAAGGCCAAAGTCCCAACTGAAGTTGGCCACGGATGCGTTGCTACCCCTGGGACTAAGTTGGAATGCCTCGT
>DWRA01005178.1:0-10128 GCA_018250295.1 Spathilepia clonius
CAACTGGGTCGAAATATTGGCAATTAAGAAATCAAAACATCGTATTGTGAGTACCCGTTAGTGAAATTTACCTTGCATATCCTGACATTATCGACATTGAATGTCGTTTTTTCAGGCAGTATAGCCACACAAGCCTTAGCTACTAATTCGGCAATGAAATCTTCATAGCCGTACTGCTTAGACATAATTGAAGGTTTGATGCCGGGTATAACTGCAGCAGGGTTTTTGTAATCCTTGATTTCATGACAAACAAGTTCTGGTAAAATTTCGAGGCATTTATCGAGAGCTCTTTCATATCCCTCTGCTATTTCACTGGTGGTTACTCCTAAGCGCAATAACTCTTCAGCCGCCTCCAGGAGAGCGCCAGATAGTACGATGACAAAGTTTGTGCCATCTCCAACTTCGGCATCCTGCATTTTACTCGCAAGGACCATAAGTTTAGCAGCGGGGTGTTCAACATCTAGCTCCCTGATTATAGTTCCAGCATCACTGGTAATAAACTGCTTGTCAATATGATTTATGATCAGCTTGTTCATACCATTGGGGCCGTAAGCTGAACGCACGCTCTGAGCGAACTGTTTACAAGCGTTAATGTTACGATAGACCGCCTCTTCCAATCCTGAGTACATCTGCCAACAAAAAAACGCTTTCTATGTAAAACATTTTACTAAAATGCTTAATGCAATATGTTTGCAAGATAAAGGAAACATTAAGTAAATTATAATTAAGGAGAAACGTACTTATTGATGAAATTATAATTTAAATATAGTCAAATGATTAGATGTAAAAAAAATGTAATATACCACTTTTGACGTATAATTAAAATATAAATTGAATTTTTCCTAATAATTTACAATATCAAAAGAAATTTACGACATAAGGAGTAAGAATGTAAGAGATATCGTTAAAAAGGAAGTCATACGGGCCTACCGGGCACACATGATCTTATTGGTTATGATGGAATTATTGACTCACCCGAGCACCTTCCTTCAACATTTGGGGCACACCCGGCGCTTTTGGTATATGTAAAGCCATTTTAGTTTCGGATTTATAATTTATTTAATTGAAAACGAACAAGATCAAACTCGTAGAACAGAAAAATTAAAACTCTCGTCTTTGTGTTCCTACCGCAGCCATACACTTTCCATAGACAATAACATAGAGAGCAAAGAGTAAAGTAAAATGACACAGATTCTCTATATAATCGTTGATCGTAGACATGGACAAAATTAATAAAATAGAAAGAAATATATATGACATACACTTAGCAGCATTTTTAAAATGCTTCCATTACGCGGGAAATTTGTAATTCATTACAATCAGAATCAGATAATATTACCACGGACGGGTTCGATTCTACTGAAAGATGGAGTACAATACAATGTTATATAAATGCTCAGCACCATCAGAGTATTCCACCTTAACTAATATAGTTATGGTAATATTAATATATTATCTAGTATTATTTCTAGCATAATGTTATACGATGACCCTTAAAGCTTCTATTTTTTAACTTCAAGTCTGACGAATTCATCATGTAATCTGTTTTGCGCTTATTTAACAACTCACTTAAGGTTCGCAGAATGCCCGTTATCCTTGTACATGAGACTGACGTTCCTAAAACGCCAGCGATTGTATACTTTTTGTCCATTCCTATATATTAAACAATACTATAGTTGAAACGTTGCATTTAATGAAGTCGTGTCAAGGCTACCGTCAATATTGTCGCTGCATTGGCTATTTTTAATGTTCGGTTAAATATATTTTTTTATTAATAACACGTTTAGAACAAATGGAAAAGAAGATACTACGTTAAATCAGCGCGAGACTTGTTAAACTTCGTATTTTTTTTTTAATGATGGAGTAGCAAACGAGCATGCAGTCCACTTGATGGCAACTGGCAACTGCCGCCTATGGACATTTGTGATCCACCCCAGATAAGACCAGAATCCCAACTGAAGTCGACCACAAATGCGTTGCTACCCCTGAGGACTAAGTTGAAATGCCTCGTTAGGTTTATCTACTTTATCACACCCTTCAAACCAGACCACAGCAGCGCTTAACACTGCTGTTATTAGGCAGAAATATGGCTATATGGTTTATCTTCAGGGATGAGCTACCCGGGTGGTCGCGTGGGACTTCGCTGTACCCACGAACGCCACGGGAGCAAACTAAAAGGGGGAAATCCGGAAGAAAGGCATAAATCCAAAAATGTCTTTCGTGTCGTCGTTAACCCATTACTGTCCCACATCTGGGCACGGGTCTCCTCTCAGAGTAAAAAGGGTCACAGTCCACCGTGCTGGCCAAGTGCGGATTAGTGGACCTCACAAATATTTCAGAACTTTTTTTTTAAACTCTCAGGCGTGTAGATTTCCTCACGATGTTTTCCTTCGCCGTTATAGAGTTTTAACTACTAGGCTATCATTGCTTAAAAGCCCTTTACATACGAATTATTGACTAATTATTAAAATTACTTAAATCGAATTCTATTTGAACTTGAGTACAGAAACGCTAAAGACTAGAATGTCCCTTTTGAGTTACAAAGTTTTGCTAAAGTTTGTCCAGACACGACATGGTAGGACATATGCCATCGATTGCTGAAGTTTCTAATGTGGCACACTTAGAGTTACTTAGTTGCACGACTCAACTTAGTTGCTCACTGTACACTCTGACGTCATCTTTTGATACTTTGTACACTGCAAGCACAAGGAACGAAATAGTTTAGTGTATATATTTGACTGTAGTAAAGCCCTTTGTAGTTCGACTCCAATGGCAGTAAGCACTACTGTATTCCATTTTGTAGGGTGTGATAAAGGAGACATACTTACCCAAAGCGTTACGACTTAGTCCATCCTTAAGAATTAAGCAACTACTAATAACGCTTAGTGGCCGACCACAGATAGGACAGTTTTTTTAATTTTTTTTATTAATGGATGGAGTAGCAAATGAGCATGCAGTCCACCTGATGGTAAGTGGCAACTGCCGCCCATAGATATTTGTGATACACCCCAGATAAGACCAAAATCCCAACTAAAGTCTACCACAGATGCGTTGCTAACCCTGAGGATTAAGTTGGAATGCCTCGTTAAGTTTATCTCCTTTACCACACCCTTCAAACCAGAACACAACAGTGCTTGACACTGCTGTTATTAGTCAGAAATAAGTGTAGCGGTGGTGCCCTAGGAGTCGAACTACAAAGGTTCTACCACCTTTAAAACTTCTTGTAACTGTTGTCCTATGCAGGGTTTAATACAGATATTTATGTATGGTAGTGACCACGCAATCAAGTGAATAGTATACTGCGTGCAACTTCTACATAAAAGAAATAAGTATGTCGTCAACCCATTTTTTTCCTGTTTTTTTAAACGAACTAATTGCTAATACGCACATAACTTTTTGAAGTGCGGTGCGTGTCTGGGTGATGGACCTGACACCTTCCGACGAGGTTTCCGAGGCCGAGTTTCAGTCGCTAGGCTACCACTGCTCTATATAAGTATGTACTTAAACTAAAATTGAATGTGGCAAACGATCACAGCCTCGTGGCTAGTGTATCTCAATTGGTGTAAAAAGTTAAGCGACTCCGGGCGCGGTCAGGAATTGGATGGGTGACCGCTAGTGGAAAAATTTCCTGCACACTTCCGTGCCCAGGCGATAACTTTAATGTTAGTCTTGTGGAATTCATTAATTTATTAAACTCAGGGTGTATAGATCGGGAACCCTTCAACACAATTGCAGTAACATGTTAGGGTACCCCAAGGTTTCCCAAACATCACAACAGTAAACGCCACCAGAGTCGAAGTAGGAGTAGTTAGGCGTATTAGAGTACCCCGTACTACCCCGAGTGCGGTGAAGGGAAGGAGCTATTTCACAATTGGTTTGTGATTTAGTTTACGACAGCTGTTTGACCCAAATCAGTTAAACGGATTGATTTAGAGCCAATTTTACGCTCCAGAAGCGAGCGCTTATTGCACGTTGGCGCCAGTGTATCGGAAAATATACGTGGTTGATTAGCTATTGACTCGCGCGTGCTGTTGATGCAGTACACATAGGTTTAAGAAGGTAGTAGAACTCTTTGTTGTTTGACTCCAGCACCACCTCCGCCATAGCTTTTCAACCTTATAATGGAAGTGTTAAGCGTTATTGTATCCTGGTTTGCAGGGTGTAAGGGAGACATGCTTATCTGAGGCATTCCAAATTAGTCCCTAGAAGTAACTACGTATCTGCGACTGACCACCGATATGAATGTATTAAACCCTTCTTACTATGAGAGACCTATGCCCAAGGGACCCATGCTCAGTAACAGGTTTACGAGGTTCTCGGTGAGGTTAACCAAGAAACAAATACGATGCGATTTTAGATTAAAATCTTTATTGAGCCGAGTTATACGTTGATTTAACGTTAATTTTACGCTCGGTAATTAAACCGCAGGCCCACATCCACACTTTAAAACTATTAATGGGAACACTAATTCAACGTAGGTGTATAGTTTCTAATTAAATTTGTTCACATACATTTGGCTTTATAAATTATCATAAACAAGAAATTCAAACATAAAATGATAGCTATTATTTTAACATACTTTTATTGAAATTACATTGATCATTCTTAAGTATGTGAGGTTTAAATCATGCTACTGAATTTTAAACCAGTTGTGGATGAGTGGTTGTTGAAGACTCAACAAATGGATCTAAAATTTTGCATACACTTTTTGTTTCGATGACAATGCATGATTAGCTTAGTGACGTCATTCTGAATTCAAAATGGCGGACGCCCCAAATTAGCGGAGCAATTCTTTTTACGCACCTCCGTGAAATCGATTATAAACAACATTTTCTGAGATTACGAAATAGAAAATGATGTCAATAAAAATCTGCGTTTTATTATTATTTTAAATATAAATTATTATTTTTTTGTATCTTTGACGGGGGAGGTACCGACACTAGATACCGAGGTAATGACTCTAATTTCTCTCTTGAAGCAAATCTCCGTTTGGACGGAAGCATTCGGCTGCCGGCTGGCTTACATTTGAGGCGCCCGTCTACGTTCTCAGAATTGACAAAGTATCGCTGATCGGCTTCAGTTAGATGTTCTATGTGAAGTTAGTCACAAGGGTTCATGAGGAGCAGTGACCTCTTACCATCAGATTGACTGCAAGCTGTTTTACTATTTTAATCTTATAAAAAAGTCAACATTTTTAAATTAGAGTCTAAATTTAGACTATACTAAAGTATTGTTAATACCGTGATTCTATTCGTTTCTGTCTGTCAGTACTGATTAAACTTGAAAACCGTTGAAGAGGTTCAGACAGTCTTTTTCCAGCAAAGCGGATCTGTTTTAAATTTAAATGAACTTCGCTCAAACTTAAACGAAGCTCCGTAATCAAGCCGTATTTAATTAAGGCGGTATGTATGTCAAGGAAAACTTGTGTGTTCGTTAACATTAACTTTTGGATGTATTGAATCTATACACGTTTCTTACAATTGAATGTTAAGTTTAAGTCAAGCCTGCGTCAGACGATTATTTTCAAAGATTTGATAGTGGTACAAAGTTTTATGGAAATAGAACCATTCAAATACGGCGGTACCACTGTCCACTTCTGCCTTACGATAGGAGTATTGAGCACTGCGTTCTAGTTTTAAGAGTGTGTTAAAAGAGACTTAACGAAGCGTTCTTAATCTTCAGGGACAGCAAAGAACCAGCAGCCTACCTCAGGCAGAATTCCAAGCCTATCTGGAATTAAGTACTGATATCCATGGGTGGCAATAGACACTAGTCATCAGATAGACTATGCATTCGAATGTTACTTCTTCATTATATAAAAATAACACTGATTTAAAGACCATTCAACACATTTGAACTCTTTTTGTCTCAATGTCCGCCTGCCAGAGATGCGTGTTTGCACGACAGTACTCGAATAGACTACATATAAGATGGACGACTTCGCGGAGGTAAGCTTTTATTATTTTGTTTGTCCACAATACACACACGCACAAATACGGGCGCCACACATTGGGAATGTTTTACATATTTACGTATTTGACGCTGTCTGTGGTTGGCGCGATGTACTCGTGTGTATTACTTTAATCGAATCATTTACTGTATGTCTAATATCACAAATTTTGTCAGGTAAATAGTAAATTGCGACTATGCCATCCGTAGAACTAAGTTGAAATCTATACAAATAAATAAAATTGTTGTGTCTCTTTGAAATGTCAAAATAACTGCATCTTAATAAATGCATATGAAAATGTATATAGTAACTACTGAAGGTATAAAATTTCAGTTATATGTACATATATCATGTTAGATTTTTGTAAACGTGGGTGAAACCGCGGGACTTTGCTAGTATCTGTATAAAAAATATTTATCTGAATACCCTCAGCAATAACAAAATATATAAATTACGCAATAAAATACACTTTTTCATTCTAAAACTAATTAAATAAAAACGATCTGCGCAACTTCAAAATAACCGGAAGGCCATATTAAATTTCAATAACAAAGATGTATTTCATATACCCTTATAATGTTCGCAAAAACAACGATACTCAAGGTATTTCGGTCGAAAGCTGTGGTTTTTCTTCTTCCTCGGGATTATAGTCTGGAATTTATATTATCCGTTTTTATGTGCCTGGAAATCCACTGACCGTTTTTATATCTTTAAGCAATAGGGGTGTTAAAACTATTTTCTCTTAAGGAATTTCACGCACTGCTGTTAATTACGCGCGGTTTTTGTACGCAAACCATGCGGTAGTCTTTAGAATTCAATTAAATGCTGTTATTTTGTTCCAATGATGAATCTAAAAGAAATGTAGGCACTTTGCCGATTTTAAGTACCTAGTGACACACTTACAAGTCATATATAATATTGTCTGGTTAAGACTCTACGTAATTTGAAGAAGTCCCACAAGAAACACAGTTCCCTTGTCTTTTGTTTTAATTATCCTCACTATTATTTAGCTATAGCGGTACTTGAAGCACTTCGCATATAATGACGAATTATGAGGTATGTAGGTCTGTAATACTAAACTAACAATCCTTGGTCGTTAAGCAATTACATAATGATTTACTCTACAGAAGAAAGACTTTTAATCTGTCTCTCTGCTTGGTCCAGATTAATTACTCGAAAGATGCTTATTCGTCTACCGGGACTAGGCAGATCCTGGTGAGAACTCAACGCAAACGAGCTAGAAGCAACAGCAACGGTTCATGTGATAAAGAAACAAAAGGAAATTCGAAACAATTAGGCCATCCGACCGCCGCGTCGAAAAACCACAGTGCGCGCTTAGCTTAAGTTTCAAAAAACAATAGTGAAGAAGTATTCGGCGACTAAGCTGTGGTTTCATGGGTTCGTTCGAGCTTGCGGCTGGCATTTGTATTATCCGTTTTATTCGTGTGGATATCGAATTGATTTTATATTTCGCGAGCTATTAAGGGATATATTCGAAACATATTTTTACGTCTCTATTTAAAGTCATGAAGCGTCATGACTTTTTACAACTAAAATATATAAGTTCATTTAAATATGTACTTTCTTTCTCTGTCTTTTTCTGTCTCGCTCTTAAATGCACACATACAGAGACACACAACGCGCGCAAAAATACATTCTACTTAATATATTATTCGCTTTTCTTTACACATAAATAATATAATATAGTTTTTAACAAAAATGGGGGTTGTACATAGTATTTAATTCTGTGTTATTTAGATATTGTTTGTTTATGTGAGTGAAAAATCTTTAATAAAATGAAATTTTCCTCTAAGGTACATTTTAGCAAAAATACTTGCTAGAATTAAATAGCATCACTCACACTTGATATAGATAACGGTTGATATCCTTGACCATGTACCATGACCCTAAAAATAAAACAGTTAGAGTTCTGTTTGTGATACTCTAGACCTGTTTAATCAACTGGATCTATTTAAATATTTCTATTCGTAAATTAGTTTATTCTGCCAACAGTCAAATGTCAGTTTGTGACCGCATCTGACCTTTCAGTGCCAAATGAGAACGTAGCCAAGTGGAACAAATTAATTGGCGACGTATCTACATCCTAAACACACTGATAACCTAGACAAATTAACATTTATGATTCGTAAGGTAGGAATGCAGGCCAATAAAATTAAACTTTATTGTTAGTCTAGATGCCTGCAACACGTCACGCGCATACGCTATATTTAGATATGGCGATTTTCCGCGTCTTGCCAAGAGATGGCGCCACACGTTTCTGAATCACGCTATTGAAGTTTTCTACACCTTGTGTATTAACAAGCTCTGAACGATGTCTGAGACACGGCAGCACCCTAGTCATGATGGCGTAGCCTAGCAATAAATGTTATTGTTTTCAGTTATATGTTATGGTGGTAGTGACGATAATTTCTGACCACCTATTATTGACAGACATCTTGAGTCTTGAGTGTAGATGTCCATGACTGTATGGTCGACTGATACGTTTCTTATATAAATAAGGAAATTAAGTTTAAACAAACTTAACTACATACTTCTGTATTTCGTGAACATCGTAGTTGAGTAAAATTTCAATGAACTATTTGTTTATCTGCCTAAACTGCGGTCAAACCACAACCCAATGCTTGTCAGACCAGTATAGTAACTATTGGTAGTCTCTACGCTAAGTCAGTCTTAATGAAAAACAAACGGAACACATAAAAACAATACTAAACAAGACGGATAACCCAATCTTATTTTTATTTTCATTGCAGAAAAATAATTCTGTAAAAGTTTTTTAGTTACGAGTAGGTATGTCTAATTGAAAATTGTATAGCATTTTGTGACACTTAAAACTTTGGAGTTCATTCCGAGAACTTTGTGCTTATAAAAGTTTCCTCCAAATAAGCTCACATTCCCGGCATTAAATTCAGGGAATTTCCATTTATTTGCAGCTGAGCCTGTTTTTGTGCTCGAGATTTAAAACTGCAGCATCTAATGGCGCATTTCGCGGCAATTGTACTGTTGAATTGGTTTAATCAGTTGGAATAAATCTTTTTACTTACTCCATAAAAATACGGAGAAATATTTTTGCAACTCTAATACTTAGGGTAATTTATCTTTTAATTTAAATTCTTTCAACATTGTACGTATAAATGCACGAGGAACTAGACTTAAAGGTGGTAGTAGCTCTTGTGATGCGACTCCGGCAACATAACCATGCCATCTATTTTTGCCTAGTAGTGCATGATCCAACTAAGCTAAAAAAATAGCTTGTCTGATTTAGACAAAACTTTCACATGAAAATAGAAAATATTAAAGTAACTAGAATACTATGTTAAAATCAAAATACATCTAAATATATTAAGAATGCTGCGAAAATATTAAAAAAATCCAGCGAACGGAGCCACACGAAAAACTAATTCTCTGAGTAAAGATCCTTAACGCGCAAATAACTACAAAATACTGCTATTACCTTCAAACCGATAGCGCGTCTACCCGTAAAAAGTAACGGGAAGGTATGTTACTGTTCATCTTTTCCGTCCGTCTCATCTGGAAACCCATAACATTAACATTGGACTGTCGCTCTACTATTCAGGTATCTTTGACGTGAAATCTGACTGATGTACACTGAACCTATAATTTAAACGAAAAATCACGCGTCACTTCCGGTAAAGTTATCTATCTTCATTATCAATTTTGTCACGATCAGCACGGCCAGCTGCACGGAGAGCACTGGAGAACCCATGAAAATCCAAAAATCAGAGGATGTAAAGAGAGCGTTGGATCAAACTGAAATTTTGTCACCTATGTGCAAGATGTGGAATGTGCTTCCTCCTAAGGTGGTCCTGGTGCGCTTTGACATGGGACTCCTCAAAAAAGATTAAAAAAGGGCTCTCTTGCAAGGCCAGCGACGAATTGGTGACTTCATAGATAGTGAAAATGGCAATAGGCGACGGTGACTATTTCCATCAAGAAGTCTGTCTTATCGTTAGGTTTAACTAAGACTAGGTTAACTAGATCAGGTTAGGTTTAAAGGTGGTAGAAACCTTTGTTCGACTCCGGCGGCACCACCGCCACACATTTCTGCCTAATAACAACATACGTATTAAGCACTGTTGTCTTCTGGTTTGAAGTATGTGGTTAGGGAGATAAACTTAACGAGGCATTCCAACGCCGCA
>DWRA01005179.1:0-10128 GCA_018250295.1 Spathilepia clonius
GTGTGGCGGTGGTGCCGCCGGAGTCGAACTACAAAGGGTTCTACCACCTTTAACCTTTTAGTTAATAAAAGTTTCGTATTTATATAAGTACACGGTATGCTTTGAAACAAAAACAAATTTCATTTATACGTATAATCACAACGCAGACTTTCCGAAACAAAAACTTACAAATCAATTTGTAAGTATTCCCGTACCTACGCCCGAGACTTCTAAACTACGGCATTGGAAACCCCGTCCCTAGTCTGTTGCGTAAAGAATAAACAAACCCTTTCAGTTGGCTATTTCAAGACCCTAAAACCTTAGTAAGTATTTCGTTGTGTAACGAGCGCGAAGGAAGAATTTAACGCGACCGGAGGCGTTACGACGAAATACTGCTCCAGAATGGAGGAGAAAGATAAGAAAAGAAAAGAAATGAAAAGAAAGGAGTTTTTATTTCCTCCTGTTGGCAGGAGAAAATGTCCTACGCAACATCCGAGAGTGGACCGGAACAATGCCGCAGAGCCATTCCGCAGAACTAAGTATAAGGAGCTGATAGCCAACCTTCACTATTTTGAGAGGTACTTTAAGAAGAACTGCTCCAGAATTAATTCCTTTTTACAAGCTTATTTAATTTGAAATGTATGCATTTAGCCCCAACCGAACTGAAATAGTTTATATTATTTGCATTTATACTCTAGTAAAAAGCATATGTCCTGCAGTCTGATTCAACGATACGCCAATTTCTTCGACATCATTTTCCTGGTTTACAACTATAATGCAACATCAAATAAATGTAGCGTTAACTGTTATGAAACTGTATTACAAATTCAAAACTGGAAATATATCACAAAAATCAAAATATAAAACAATATAAATATATAAATAAACATTTTCCTTACTTGAACACCCTGGTAGAGTAGTAGTTGCAATCCTCCTCGCTGATCTGTTCCACGGTAAGCTTCACATCGTTGAGGACCATCTTCTGTTGCTCGCCGATGCCGTGGGGCCAGTACCAGTGGCACTTGATCTCGCTCTTCTCGACTATCTTGTTCAGCATGAGGATGGAGCGGCCCTTGGGTCAGGATGTACTTGCGATTCGCCCGTTCCATCTGACAGACAATAAATGTATTTTCAAACTATCAGCGTAAGGTCTCATTTACGTCTACGAATATGGTATGTATCGTATCAGTCAAAATAATATATTTGTACACAATATTTTCAACAAACTAAAACTATGATATATAATATACATATACAATAATTATGATACAAGATGCGTAATAGTTAGTACTTGTTTATTTACCACATTTTATGTATCAACTATGACCGAAAAGCGGTAAGTAGTTACGAGTAAATGTCATCAGCGCCGCCAAAACATTACTGTACCATTGCTGGGTACGGGTCTGTATTCAGAGTTCAAAGTGGTTGACGCCATTTCTGCGCTGACCAACCGCGGATTGGTAAATTTCGCACATTGAGAACTTCTTTAAGAATTCTCAATGTGTAGACTTCACCTCACCAACTTTACCTTCAGCTTTCAAGCACATGATAAATGTCTGATAAGATATAACTTCGAAACATGAGAAGACATCGAAGCTGAAACCTTCGTTGAGATGTGGACTTTCTAACCTAGGCTATCTCTGCTTTTTAAGAGTGCTTGAATAATATAAATAAAGTAAATACATATATATAAGCAGTATATTATTATCGAACATTTTTATTTATAACGATATTTACCCACTTGATTTTATCCATGATATTGATATTGATTCCTCCTACTCGATTTCTTCAAATAAAAGCTTTAGAAAAATAATGCTACATCAAAGTGTGGGCGGAGCACATATAAAGATTGCTTTGAAGGCTCTGAGCTTATATTTTCCGTAGAACCGATACAAGTTGTTTGCTATGATAGAAATCGAAAAATGTTATTGGAGTTATTCTATTGGGGCGCTTAGAAATGATGAGTGATTTTAAAAAAACCGACAGATAAAAATCGTCACCGTGAGGTTCCTAAATATTTAGAGTGATGCAGAAAATATATTCTTTAGGATTATGAAACGATACAATACGTAACGCTACAAAACGTTACGTTTCGTTACGTTACGTTTCATGACATATGGTTTTGTAATAGCTTAATTTTTTGCAGCGTCAATTCGTGTATAGTACTTATTACTCTTTTGTTTAAAAACCCGCCAAAGAAATATAACTTCACTTCGTTACTTCCCGTACATAAATATACACACGCTTTTTCATAATGAAATTCTAAGTTCATCATAAACGATAAATGTAGTTTTCTATGAAATGAATATAAGGGGAATTTTCCTTCACCCAGTGCAACAAGGTATTACGATGTTATTAAGCTACTTCATTATAATTTACAAGGCAATTAAGACCTTCACAAATACTTCTACATTTTACAAAATAAAATTTTAAAACGTTCATAAGGGGTTCCATGTACAATATATCCTTTTATCATCAACATTTTGTTGGAATAGTGATGAAACTTGATTACAACTGAACGAAACGAAAACCACTTAAAATGTATAGGTAAATTCTTACGAAGTTCTGAGTTTTCCAAAAAAAATTTGCATTGCATTGCTTTTTCCGCTACGATTAATAAACCTGGTATATCAAAAACAAAGTGGTTACACAGGATCCTTAAAAATTATGCTCTTATGTGTTTTTATTACATTATTGAATACATGGACATAAAACATATCCTGCTCGGAAACGTTAGTTGAAAAGCTGGGATGTATTGATAATGAAACACTATAATAAAATACTATGTAGGTTATCCTCCTACGTAAAAATCAATACGGAAAAAGCTTATAAACCTCTACTTGAAATCAGACGAGTCGATGAGATATTGAAATGTTATTTCCTATTGAAAAGATAGTAACAAGTGGGCACTATGAAAAAGGAATAGAAAAGTATTCCATTCCACCACGGCAGGGGTAGCCAACCTGTCGATCGCGGCGATAAGTGCACTCGATCGTGGGAAGGCACAGAAAAATTCGACGTACATTTTTTTCGTCGACAGTTGCCAGAAATACAAATTTATATGAGGTAGACGACTATTTTTTCATAGTCTAAATATAAGATCTCGGGTACAATAAAGTTAGCAACCTCTGAAGTATAGTCATCAAACTATTGCGTCTACGCAATGCGAAGACGAATAACAAAACAAACACACACAACAAACAGTTCGTGAATTTGATCAATATGTAGTCACTATGTATGGCTTTTGTTCAGATAAAAGATTTTAACATACCTACCTACGACGTAGCTGCTACACACTACTGGACAAGAGCCTGTCCACAACTCAATCCCACTGGGGAGGCCTGGAGTATTCTTTTATTTGGTGCCACAACCCTTGCGTAACAACTCAGGCTGATGTTGTCAAGATTGCTCACAAATTGGCCGAACAGAATATATTTTGATATTTACCCTTGTAAGTCTCATGACATGCAAGGACGCTAGCAAAATTAAATAAACTTGTCAGGAATATTTGAATCGTAGTACCGCATTAAATCGAAATCCTATACTGCTCTAATCAATCCGATGTATAATATCACTGTAAATAACAACATTTTGAATCAATTTGTTGTAACATTCAATGTATTCCATCCTAAAACCCCATGTTAAATATACTTTAAAATAACCCCGTTCAAATAGTATAAATGGTTTTTGAGAAAATCGCGGGCATACAAACGTATAAACGTAGCGGTCGAATACAGAACCACTTTTTGAAGTTGATGATAAAGATATCATGCTTCCTCAGGGAACCTTCTAGAATGAAACCGTCCCGAAGTCTAGAAAACCGTTCAACTAGTTACCTAAGATGTACCGAGATCGGCTCACGACTGCTTACCGTGCTTCGGAGCAGGAAACACTTATTCGCTAATAGCGATCACCGTCCTAGCACCGACCACTGTCGGCACTCTGTGTTGGTTAAATTGACATATCATTTACAATACGCCGCCCTTGCAGAGCTACGAGCGCTGCAATTTGTTTGTACACTGCTTGAAATTGTATTATATAATTCCTGTACCACAGAGGTAGACTAGCAAGTCCACATTTGTCGAATATTTGTTTTATTTTTAATAATTGAAATCCCAAAAACCAACTCCTTATAATGGTAAAATGCATTAAGTCCTATGATTAAAAATTTGTAAAATAATTTCGTTTCTAGTTTAGTCTATCAAAACGTGATCAAAGTTGGACGCCGCGCACTTTTATTCGGTCTGTAAAATTTGTATTTTGGCGCTTAATATCGTATACCAAATTTTCAATATTAAGGTATTTATTTACACGGCGAATATGGTACTACGAACTTAAATAATATATATATGTATATATGCCTCATAACGCGAAAACATTTGGTTAGTACGTACAAATGCGATAAATCGTATGTCCATCATCGTATACAGATAGAATGTAGAAGTAAAAAAAATAGTTATTTTAATGATTTTAAATAAAACATAATGTCAAAGGCCGAACACATCTGAATTTATTTTAGAAAATGAAACAGGGTTCCAAGCAAAAAAAGTATACCAACAATAGCAACCGCGCGCCCCGTTTTGTTAAAACTGTTGAAAAGCACAAAATCTGGGTTATATATACTTAATAGTTTTATGTTATGTTTTTAAACACGTTTAAAACCGTGAGGTGCAGCTAATATCGAAATAAAATATAATAAATATATAAAAAAATCTTGCATGACACCCATTTGTAATATATAATTAAATTGTGAACTAACGAAGGCACCTCAAGATCTGCTATTTAAAAAGTGGTCTACTGCTTATTAATTTCTGTTAAAACACAATGTGTCGATGAAGATTGTTACCCATTGTTGGCAGCTTCGCAATTTTATAAATTGCGGGGAAAAACGTCGTTATAATAGCTACGAGTATCCACGTGCTTTCCGCTATTTAGCCAGCTAATTGTTAAAAATGGTTTAATATTGCAAATGAAATTATTCATATAATCGTAATATGACGACATACATAGGAATAATAAATATATGAAAATTACTTGTCGACTACTCAAATTTATCAAGTATTATTTCCAATATAAATTATTAAATAGTCTGCAAGTATTGTTAAAATATGATATTTGATATATTGAAAATCAAAAAGTAGGTCACGCAGTAATTCAACGCCTGTGGCGTACTAAAATGATACATGTGCGCCTTTGTTTTAACGACGAATATTATTTTAATAATGCAATTTAAAAACAATAACATTTATAACATGCATAATTTATTTATACGACTTTATGAAACGAAGACATGACTCAGGGGACCGGAACAAGAGTGATATCAGAAACGCAACAAAAATGTTATTATACCATCGAAAAACTCAATCACAAACAAAATAATACAAACGTGTCTCATTACGAAACCACACAATTTCTTTTATCAAATACAATATAGTAGAATGAATTGTCCAGAACTATCAGAAGTCGAATAAAAATAAATACAATCAATTAGATTCTCTTCTTAGCTCACGCCTTACGAGTGTAATTGTTTGTGATTTACTCGTAGAAAGTGGAAACGATTACGTGAAGGCCTACAATTTGTTTTATTATATACGAGAAAAGAGACCCACTGAGTTTTCCAAACCCTTCGGAAGTCGGATGTAAATAAATCTCTTACGGGTTAATCGTTTGACAGATGGAAAGTGTAGACGTTTACGTAACAGTTCACTTAAAAGAAAGTTAAATAATGGTTAGCTCGCATCAATTTAGTTAATCAATGGCCACTTAATAGAAGTACAATCAAGGAAATGCTTCGATGCGAGACTTGTTCATTAAACTAGAACTTGTCCAGCGGTCACGTGTCGCCTGGGGACCGCCGTGCCATGGCTAATGGCTGCCAAGGATGATTACACACGAAGAAAGAACGTGTGACTGCATTCAGTGGAAAAGTGAATAATACAGTTATTTTAAGAATTGAAAGTTATTAACACTCGCATTAGTGTGAGTAAGTGGGTCAGTAGTTAGGAAATTCAAGGATAATAACGTGCCCGAGGGACAAACAGAATGCATTAGTTGATTGCATGCCGACCTCGATGCAGCAAGTACATAATAGCCAGTGTAGCCGCGTACAGTGGCACTGCGTGTGCCTAGCGCACGTTTACAGTAGCGCCTGCACTGTTATGAATGTTGTGACCACTTATCAAATATTCATTACTTGAAAAAACGTAATTACACATAGCTCGTAACCCAGTTATCGGCGCAAACTTGCAAATTAGTCCTTAGTCGCTACGTGAAATAAAGTTACATGGAAATAAAGTCACATTTTCAGGATTTCTCAGAACTATGTTGTGTACACGTCATTACCTTGAATTCACTTACAGGAATTAACATTTGAAGGGCAACTGCACCGATTAAAGTTATTAAATGCACGTGTAACTTAACAGCACGTAATACTCTTGACACTTAGGTGGTAGAACTCTTTGTGGTTCAAGTCCAGCAAAACCACCGCCACACCCTTTTAGCCTTATAACAGCAGTGTTAAGCGCTGTTGCATTCTGGTTTGAAGGGTGTAATAAGGGAGACATCCGAGGCAATCTAACTTACTCCTTAGGAGTAGCAACGCATCTGTGACAGACCTCGTAAGACCCTAATCTTATCTGAGGTTGATTACAGATATCCGTAGGCGGTAGTTGCCACTTACTTAGTTTTACAAGTAACATTATATTAATAAAATGAAATTATCTAGTAAAAAACAATAATATTAATTTACGAGGGCGGTGGAATAGTGTTAATTACTGTGCAAAACATAACGTAGTATTGGTAACTTCTGGTAAGTTATACAAGATTTGAACCAACTCTGTATTGACCTACAACTATTTTTAATACACACATACCTATGAAACATCCGAGATGGGAACCTAGGATTTGAACCTTGGACCTACCGATTCGCGGGTGAGGGTTTCTAATCGTTAGTTTTTGAGATCTACGACTAACGATCACAGTGATTATTAAAGATTTTTTTTAATATACCACGTTTTTATAACCAGACTTCAAAGTAGAAACTAAATAAACGCAAAACCTGAGGAACATTCGATTCGTTCATTATAAATTATATTGCACTGCAAATGTTGTGACCTATGGCTAAGGCTACTAAACCTGCATTACTTACCAAATTTTTAGCAGACAAATTTGACCGGAATTGAGACTGAAATTTGACGAATTTGAAAATATGTTTTATAGGAGAAAGTTAAATCAACTATTAAAAAACGGCTCTGTCGACATATGACTATTTCCAAATCAGAAATCTCGTTGCAAATTGCAATGAAACGGGGTAAACGACCTTTTCACAAAACATGGCAACGGTCATCTACTCATTTCTAAGAAGAATTAGACATCACATGCAAAAGGAGACACGAGAGACGTTTTGCAGTGTAATCAACGCCTAAATTTTGGACTGACCTGAATGGATATTCTTCACGATAGGACAATATGTAAGATTTTTGTGACAATTTTGAACTTGCCTAAAATAACCGGTTAACAAGTACAATATGCTATGCAAACACAGAATCGAAACAATATTCGTTATTTTTGTTTAATTTTTGCAAAGGTATATCGCAGCGTAATATAGGCGTAGCTCTTTATAAAATAGTGCAAAAAATATCTTGACCTCTGACAAAAAAAAAACGAAATTTTGCTTAACAGCGATCTTTGATTTTTTTAAAGTTTCTCCTTAATAGTTTTCTTATCGAGTCTCGTAAGATTTTTTTTCAACATTTCTATTATGATTTTTCAGAGAAAAAATGGGAAATATTTTATTATATATAGTCTTGAAAATAGTACTCAAAAAAGTGAAATTTGTTTTGATGCTCTAATTTTCGTGCGTGTTATACGTATTTTCATACTGATACAAATACATAACTTGAGGAACATGTTTTCATGTTTTATGTATAAATAATACGTGACTCTTCACAGCTTTCAAACGCAAACAAACCGATGGTTGTGGCGAAGACCACCCTTACGCCCAAAATAATAATTTACGTTTTTCCCTCAACGTGTAAATCACTTTACCTACGTTGCACCATTTTTTTTTCATTGTAAAACAGCTAGCTACATATAAAACAAGCGATTGTTTAAGTAGAGAAGGAGCTTCAGCTCCACACGTTCCATTATCTTAAGTTTAACATGTAATATGAGACGTTATAAAAAATAGTGTGTAGTGTAGTAGATTTTCTTTAGCCTCTTCTTGTCCATAATGAAACACTTGAGAAGTGGTAGTAGATCATTGAAATTCAAAAATAATTCTGTAAATGACTTAATTTAAATAAAATAGATTTACTTTGGATGAAGTTAATTAGATTTAAAAGTGCTTTTATGAGTTTATAAAACTTAATAGCAGTCATTTTTCCTCTACATGAACACCTGCAGGAGTTTTATATTAAATCTTTGTTCATTACGTCGTATCGCAAAATGATGTTATATGAGCTTCTGCTCGCATTTACGCCCACGTACAACACAGTGCACACTTTATGTTTTCCCCAAGATTTATATTTTTATTAACAAGAAAAACACCTATATTTTTTGATAACCTGTAAAATCACCTTAAATTTCTTTAAAAAGTCTTCTCTAGTTTCCAAGATTAATATGTCCAATATAAACATAAAAATAACAAGCTGATGTATTTATATTATTTATATAATTAATTTACTAAAATTTCATTGGTTTTATTGAGAAACTCTTAAGTCCTCAACTGGTCAAGTTGCTAGACTCTTGAATTAAAGAAAATTCTTTCAATGACCTACCTTCACCAGATTAGCATTGATGTAATCCCTCTCACTCCGCTTGAGGATGACGCGGCTATGGTCGTAAGGGTTGACATCCCTGTAGCGGTTCAAGGGTTTGTTCTGCGGCTTCTTCGCCTCCAGACAGGTGTATTTGTAGGACTGGCACTCGCGCCCGATTTTCTGTAAATAAAAATAATTTTAGTGTGTTTTGTTATTTATTCCATACTAGCTGTGCCCCGCGGTTTTATCGGCGTTAAATAAAATTAAATATGACATATTATCGAAACTTTATACCCTCAACCTTACAAAACCTTTTACAAAATGGAGCGCGCGTGGAAACTTCAATGTATTTTATTTTTTACGGAACCCTAATACATTTTCTGAAATAAAAATAGCCTAATTTAAGTCCTTATTACATCAGTTATCTGCCAGTGAAAGTCCCGTCAAAATTGGTCCAGGCGTTCCAGAGATTAGCCAGAACAAACAGACAGACAGATAGACAAAAATAAACAGACAGACAGATATAAAAAATGCTATTTTGGTACATGTCCCGTGTACACGTATATAAGCATTTGGTAAAACGCGGTTACTTCAATATTATAAAAAGACACTCGAATTTTATTTATTTGTTACATACATACATCCATAGGTGAGAATTAAGCCCATCGTTACATATAAAGTATCTAAGCAGTGGCGTAGCGTGGGTTGGAAACACCCGGAGTGTAGGTTGATTTTCCGAGGGACGTAGGGCAAAGCGTTTTCTTGTAAAAAAATAACTAGTTCACGTTAATTTTTGTATTTATTCTCCCAACATAATTAAATTATCATATATAAAAAATGTAATTAGTGCAATTTTGCCGCCCTTTAAAAAATGCCGCCCATAACTACGTTACGTCTTTGCATATTCTAATACATAGTAAGAGTAGTTTGGAGTATAAAAAATGTATTATACTTTAACAATCTTCTACTATTAAACAATAATAATGTAATATGATACACGGAGCTGTGTCGAGATTTATTTAATTTGGCTAACATGATACCACGTGTAAATATTACGAATAATCTTTATGCTATTCGACGCTTGTAAAGCATATACATAGGTATTATACAAATTAAAATTTAATTTCATAAAATAATAATCATTTATAAAGCAATAGATTAAAGATACACATATAGACCGCAATGCATACTATACTACCTTTAGAGATCTCTCCGTTCGCAACTGCGCACTATATACTTATCATCAATATATATAAAAATCAATACCACTTTTCGTTGTAATTTTATAACTCAAGAACGGGCTCACCTATCCAAACCAAATGTTCAGGCTTTGTTCGGAGTTTTTAGTAGATGGTTTATGTGAAGTTAGCACAAAATCTGTAGAGCGGTT
>DWRA01005180.1:0-10123 GCA_018250295.1 Spathilepia clonius
ATGTCAATGGTCGGTCGTTCTGAACTATTAAAATAATAAATAAGGTATTGTAAAATAATACAAAAGAATAAATAGTCTTGCGTATATGAATGCATTATTTATAGATTGAAGAAATTGTTTAATAATATGGAAAATTAAAATGTACAAAATTTAACAATTATATAAAATACAAAATTAAATACATTTTTGCTTGTATTATATATCTATTATGCTGCTCTATTTTACACTTACTTGCAGTCATTTTGGCGAGGTACTTCTGTAGGTTGAAATACGGAACAGGCAACCTTCGTTCGATTTAATTCTATATACGAAGATCCCTGCGCTTGGGAAATAGCTTCTGTCGTAGCGACTGCAAAAATTAAATCAATGAGCAACAATGCCACGTATATAGCTAAAAGATACAGGAAACACAATACTAACAAAGATTAGACACAGTCCGCGCTTCTTCCAATGAGCGCCCATCTCGTCGCAAACCATTTTCATCCAATAATTCTTTATGTAGTTCTTCTATAGATTTCTTGTACTCCTTGGTATACAATTTGTAAGATACGCATTTCTCTGGCCCGTTATTTCGTCGATAGTCCAAAGGCATTTCTTGATTGTAGTTATTAAAATTTTTGTTTTATAGTCTTATTAGACAAACTACGCCAACAATAACAAACAATCAATAATGACTTGAGCGCTGCCGGCCGACTACCGGTGAAACTTGACAACAATTCGACATGACAGAAAACAGATTCTATAATCTATATACATTATTACAAAAGCAATAACCGCGTAAAACTGCATAAAAATGTAATTTAAATTGTTATAACAATTTAAATAAAAGGAGTACAATTTTATCTATTTACCGTGTTACAAAAAGTAATTGGTATGGATGATAAAGACAAAATAATAAAAAAAATACCTAGTAGAATCAAATACCCATACACGAACGGTTCCGTAGTACATAATGTTCATATTTTTTTATTGTTGGTATTTTTTATTAAAATAAACATCGTAAATGTGTGGTAAAAATTTAAATTTTGTTCCTATGACGGTTCAATGATTCCGTATAATATTGTTTTTTTTTTGGGAAATCCCTTATATTTTTAACTCTATGAAAATAAATTATTTGTTTTATGTCCTTAACTAATACTTCCCTTTACTTAAGATTTACATTACTATTTAAATAATCTATAACAAAAATCGTGTAGGTGAAAACGTTTTACTTGTTTTTAATTTTAATAATTGTATTTTCTATGAATTACATCACAATTTCAGATTAAGTACTGATTAAGCACTTGTATAATGATGATCTAGAATTTATAATACAGTAAACATTACATTTTTTGAAACTTTTGTGTATCATTATACTTAAACGTGGATGGATGGGAGAGGCGATGAAACGTTCGGAAATTAAATGAATGCAAGTGGTTAAGCTGAATAAAATTACCTACTGTTTTACATAATCAACTAGGGCATAGATTAAACCAGTGGTAGTTAATTCGCCATCCAAGCAGTTTTTTAGTTTATCTATGTCACCGCTGTAGTGCACTTGTTCCTTAAATTTTAAATATTGTTAATTTAGACCTTATTCCCATGTATTAAAGTTTATTTCTGCTTAAAATATTTTATGTCAATTTTGACAAACTCGTACGAGTACAGATAAAATATAACACACGTTCACTCATTTCTCAATCGACTGTCGATTCCGTACTGTAAATCCGTATGTAGCGTTTTTTAAAACGCTGTGCAGTCTGCTGCAGGTCATGGTGTAGGTGAGCTGTGAGCCGTAGTATAAATTCATATTAAAAAGAATACGACAGAACCCGATCTATATAAAGTGACTTGCGTTACAGATTTTCCCATTTCCCCGTCGTCTCCCGTGCCGGACATTCAGTTGTTATCGGGATAATTTATATCAGAGTGAGCCGAGGACTATAAAATTGTTATTTTTGTGTTAAATCGGAAACCATTCGGTGAACGGTGAAAATATATATAGTTTAGTAATAGTTTTCTCCCGCATATCCTGACAAATCTGGGAATCTATGATTGCTGGGACATTACGCGCAACCATTAGCGGCAGTTATTGATTTTGCGGTGTGTTCATAGTTTATTCACAGTGCATCGCTTATCAAAAAGCGAACATGTTTAGGCTAGTTTGGCAATGTCTCCGGGCTCCTAAGCTGCTCAAAATCTACGGGGAAGAGCCGAGAGAGGTGAGTATTTTTCGAATATTGCTAATCACTCCCATCTTCGTTGAATCGAATTGATTGATTTTTGCCTTTCGACAGAGCGTGTACCAACCACAATTTTTGGAGCGATGGGGCGATAAAATAATATCGACGGTATGTAGTTGCGGCTTAAACGGTTATTTAAAGAAAAATATTGATTTTCGTATCTACATTGTACATTGAACATGAAAATTTGTTAAATATTTCAGGCTAGTACTATCACCAATATTGGTTTCTATACCTCTCCTTTCATCTGTATGTACATTTGCAAGAGAGGCTTTTTCTCATGGCAAGAGATCTTTGTCCTGACTCATCTGATGTGCGGTGTGGGGTGCATCATAGCATTTGCGTATTTAATGCGTAGTGTGGGTCGGGCGGTCAATCCTGACTACATTGATTTCCTGAATGCACTTACTGACCCTATAACTGATCGCAAAGCTTATGTGGATGGACTGCGCAGATACGACTTTGACTTCAAACACTGGCCAGCTTCCTACGTGATGCCTCTGAAACACAGGTGAGTTAGAATAGAAAAAGTGTGACTTAATAAGATTTTTGGTATCGGTAAAATAGGGTGTGGCTTTGTGGGATGCCTATGACCTACGAAGATTTTTTCGATAGTAAGCCTTTGAGAGAATAATTGATACTCTGATTAAGTGTACAGTTTAAATTTGTATGAATATATAGATTTTTTTCATAACTTGGTGGTCCAAGTATACTTGAAATATAGAACATATGTTCCGAATAGTAGCATGTTGAAGAGAATATAACGGTAAATGCATATGGGTTCCTAAACAGGAACATGTTTCAAATTACAGTGAAATATTTTGTTTTAACACAACATAACTCTATAACAAGAAATTTATCAAGATTATATTTTTTCTTATTTCATATGCAATTGGAATTTATTTTTACCGACTACATACATGTAACTGTGGCATCTTGGGGAAAATAATGGTCTATAAAGTAAAAGAGACACTTTTGCAGTACTTCATTTCATAGTACAATGTATGCCAGCTGTTCTCAGTATTCTTATTAAAATTTGTACTACTGTCACAAAATAATAGGTCAACGCTGATACTTCTCGTTTATGTTCATTAATTACGAACGTAAAACATGGAGTTAGTACGAGGGATACTATATTACAAATAATGTTGAAGTTATTTGTAGATGAGAGCAATTACTTCGACTTATAAAATATGTTCGACAGTTTACTCGACTTAAACAATTTTGTTTTTATAAAATATTGAGTATCGAAGTAGTAAATAAGCAAATGGTCATGGAAAATTGCCCACGGCACTTATGGAAATCACTTAGGGAATTATGGAAGTTGACTTCAATACTTTTGGTGTACACCCTAAAGTAGGGCTTTTAGGACTAACTCGAGGTTGGTTTTCGATTTGTTACTGCTGACTAAGGTATTTGTTATGTCCTATTAGGTTGGTTGGCCTAATAGGACCATTTACTATTAGTATGTGATTTAATACGGTACTATACTCTTTTATTTGATGGAATAGCAAAGGAGTAAGCAGTTGACCTAATGATAAGTGGCAACTGCCACCCATGGACATTTGTAATTCTTCCCAGATAAGACTAAAATCCTACCTGAGGTCGGGCACAGATGCTTTTGCTATCCTTAGTCCTCTTAGTCCAACTTAGTCTGAGGACTAAGTTGGAATGCCTCGGATAAGTAAGTCTCCCTTACCACACCTTTCAAACCAGAAGACAGCAGCGCTTAACACTACTCTTAGGCAAAAATAGATGTGGCGGTGGTGCCGCCGGCGTCGTACCACAAAGGGTTCTACTATCTTTGACTTGTTTGCAACAATTCTTTGCAATTTTTTTTGGGATCATAGGTATCACGGGAAGTAGTGGTAACCTCCTCAGTCAAATTGGATCATCCAGTTATTGATTTATCTTCTAAAAATGAATAAAACATACAAAATATAGATCTATTTGTTTCTTTTTTCCTGTAGAACGTTAATATTATTACAGGTTGATCATCTGAACTCTTTATTTGGCTGATTAATGTTAAATTATAAATCTAGAAATTATTTATGTAAACAATTATGTCATGTGTATGTGGTATGTCATAAGAATTGGTATTTTTTTCCTATTGATTTCTTCGATTAAATCTTAAGGGTGCTGTGATAATATGTTCAAATAGGCCTCGTTAGTTTTTTACAACTATAGTTGTGACAGGGTGTTGCATATTATTGTGACAATATTGCCGCATTTGCCATAATATTTCATAAGTATATGCACACATATAGTACGCATACAGGATTGATGCAGTACATAAGCTATTTATAAATCTTCTATTTTGTGTTATGGGCTTTTAACTATTATACTGATAACAAGAAGAAGGTGAAGGTGGTAGAACCCTCTGAGGTTCGACTCCGGCGGCACCACCGCCACACTTATTTCTGCTTAGTAACAGCAGTATTAAGCGCTGTTGTCTTCTGGTTTGAAGGGCGTGGTAAGGGAGATAAACTTAACGGGGCATTCCAACTTAGTCCTCAGGGGTAGCAACGCATCTGTGGTCGACTTCTGTTGGGATTTTGGTCTTATTTGGGTTGAATCATAAATGTCCATGGGCGGAAGTTGCCACTTACCATCAGGTGGACTGCATGCTCGTTTGCTACTCAATCATATAAAATTAAAAAAAAAAAACTAGTGTAGAAGTTAGAAAATCCATAATATCATCAAAAAGTGTAAATGTTGAAAATTTGAAAATAGACAAAGCTTAAGTACGTTTTTGAGATTGATAAAGCCTAGTATGGTTTGACTGATCATAATACAATACATTTAGTATTTTCGTTTGTTGACATATGTATATGTTACTGTAGAAGTCTGTGTATTGGTGAAGCTTAGGTTTTATTAGAAAATATCATGATTTACTTACAAAAGCTGGTAATGGTAAGAAGTATTAATGGATGGTTGGTAAATGTTCTGAGGATAAAACAATGGATATATTCATGATCATTTACTTCAAATGTCTATCAGTCATAATCATACTTTTACAAATTTAACTATATATTGATTGCAACGGGAAGGAAAAGTGTCACCTACAACTTATTACCATTTGGTGCTAAAATGTTCTCAAATAAATGTATGTCAAACTTCAATTAATCCGAGATGATATCCGTGGAAGTCTTATGTATTTTTCAATGATTTATAGTAATATAATTATCCCTACATAATTTATATTGCTTATTAAACCTTTGGTATTTGACCTTTGGTATACCTTATGGTATATAGGTGCAGAGAGGGTAACAATTATTGATATTCATCTATTCAGCAGCCGAGATGATGTGAATACATTTGTATCAACATCATCTTGGTTGTTGCATTAGGATGACCGTGAATCGTTTTATTGGTCAGCCCAAGAACTGACGCACATTATTTAGATCATCAGAGTTTGTACAGGACAAGTCTAGACGCGTAAAGGTAAAACCTACGATTTACCAAGTCTCATTTCAGATCATCGCGGAGTTATACTTTTAAGACTTTGGTAGTCAGTCGGTTTTCAAATGTAATCTCAAATGTAAATCTCAAGATTTACCGGTAAAACTTGATATTTACCAGTAGTCCTAAGACTCGCCTTAATTCAACCTCTTACAGTGACATATTATTGACCTTTTTGTTAAACAATTTTATCCAATTACATGTAAAGCAGAGTTGAACTCGAGTTTTTTTCGAATCCAAAATTGAAATTTAATATTAGAATATTTATCTACTAGCAATAAAAGAAATTACACGTTGTAAGTATTTGACACAGTTGATTTATTGTTAAATTTGCTGGAAGTATTTTATCGTTATCCTTAAGATGGGTGAATCATTAAAAGGTAGTAAGAAAACTGGGAACAGCTGTATTGGTTACTTTCTCCAATTACCTGTTGAATTGTTTTTACGCAGTGGTAGTTAGTAACAAATCTATCTGATCTAAATGAGCATTTAGGGCGTTGGTTGTCTATAATAATTATACTAGATTACGTAATGTTAGCGTTTCGACATCCAGGTCCGTAAATAATTGAACGTAGGAAAAACAGAAATATTATCTAAGCTTTTCACTATTTAATAAAAATGAACAGAAAAAACTCATTTACTCTTACACCTGGCATGCGATTTCATGAAGAAGAAAGGTTTATTTTAATTCTACAGCAGCTACGAGGGCTTTTCATTCTATACAACGGTAATGAAAGGGCAACTACAGTTTAAGAGTTGACAGAAATAAAATAGTGTTTCGTGTTGTGTTATTAATGTTACTAAAGGTTATTTTAACGTATATTTTTTAGCACACCATGGTTTGAGCAGCTGCCGTTTAGTAAGTGTGCCAACCCTGACCTGCCGCTGTACCAGAAAACAACTTTGCAAGTCCTGGCTTACTTGGCGACACACACATTTGCCATTCGTCTCATTTACCCAGGATCCCTAGGTGTGGTACAGAATTTGCTTTGTAAGTGTATAACCCCATTTGGTTTATGATTTTTTACGCTTCGTCATTTTATGATTTTGTTATTATTGTGTTTTTTTTATTATTATGATTTTTTATCATCCGTCTGTCCGTCCGTCCGTTTTTCGTCTCTTAGCTTTAGTTACTTTTTTGCTGAAGTTTATTTTATTCTGCCATTACCGGCCCTTGAATGCTTGGTGTTAAATTTGCTTTACATTCGATCAAGGACTGGACTGACTTCAGTCATCCTAATCTTGTTATAAAGCCGTCATTTCAGGGTACCCCTTATTTCAAGGCCGCATAGCGCTTGTTGAGAATTTTGGAGGGTTGCGCGCTAAATTGATTACAGCTGAGGGAAATAGCATTGATACGATGTTTATTGACCATCGTCCAAAATCGATGAAGGGGAACATTCTCATAATATGTTGTGAGGGAAATTCTGGATTTTATGAGATTGGAATCATGTCTACTCCGCTGAAGGCTGGATATTCGGTACTCGGATGGAATCATCCTGGATTTGCTAACAGCACAGTAAGTTGGATTTATAATAATGAAGCCTGCTTTCTAAAAACTGATACTCATTGTTTATTGCAAGTGTTTTTTTATTATATCGTTATAATTATTTGAAAAGGAAAGGAATTAGGTACATGCACGGAAAGATTGTCTTCATCATCTTCATCATCATCAACCCACGTCTACACTCGGCATGAGCACGCTGGTCAAAAGCAGTTTCGGCTTCATACACTTTTGAAAACGTTTTGGGAAATTCTTAAGCATGAAGTTCCCTTACATTGTTTTCATTCATCCCTACTTTGAGCTATGGGTTCATGACATGACTTCGAATTGAATAGTGATCATCAGCGTCTGCTGGTTCTTATTACGATTGATCAATGTTCCTAACAGATCATCAATATCGTTATTATATTAATAGGCTAAGATTGAACAGGTAAGAACATTTTTGTCTTTTGTTCATTAACCGATTTTCTTTCATTTTATATTGTTTAGTAGCTATTGACGAGTTTTAGCGAGTAGTATTAAAAAATAAAATAATGTTTGAAGTTCAACATAAGCAGTTCAATATTATCTTATGCTTGTCAACCGATATTCTTTTTTTTATTTGGTAGATATTGATTTTGCAGCTTGTCAGCAACAATATTCTTCCAATTTTCTATGAAAAATATGATCGATTTTCGACCACCAGTCAAAAAATGGTTCTAATAAATGCAAATTATTTTAAATTAGATGCGTTCTGTCCTAAGTATGTTGTAAAATTTTAACACCGAATGAAATATTTTTCCACCCAATAATCTCGATTCGATCTGAACAACAACTTTTTGCGCAGGATATATCATTCATTCATAAGGAAATCAGCGTAATTTAACTTTATAATGAGATCACGGGCGCTGCCGAGTTTCAGGTTAAAAATACATAGTCAATAATGCATCTAATTTCCTTTCAACCTTTTACGTCTATTGGGAGATAAACATCATGCAAAGGTGATCGCTATTTTAGGAATAAGTATTGGTTTCCTAAAGATTTTAGTGACGTATACGCACTTAGGTAAATTTATTTCTCTTTTGTCGTTTTCAATGTCAAAGGAAATCGTAAGTATATTCTTTTGTTCAGAATTGTATTGATTTGAATTTGAATATTTGCTTATTTATCTTATTGGTATATTAGCAATTGATTTTCCGAGGCTCGACACTCCAACTACTGAACAATACACAATGCTCCTGCAGGGCAATTTGTACGAGCGTTGGGTCAGCTATCAATCTAATTGTCGGATGTTTTCAAATCGTTTGTAGGCCTTCAAGGCTGGCCAACTGCATAATACTGATCCGGACAGATGCATAACTGACCTGTACAAAAATATACTGTAGAAATAATCATTTTTGGTTTTTTATTGATGTTATAAGGATTTTGGCGGTTTGAATATTTAGGTGTTGAATGTTGATCGAATGGTTGTTGATTGGTATGCAAATTAATCGTAAGTATCGTAAACTAATCGTGTTTATTTTGGCTACATACAGGGTGTACCTCTGCCGTCTCAGGAACGTAACGCTATTGATGTGGTCGTGCAATACGCCATTAACGAACTGGACTTCAATATTGAGGATATCGTGATGTATGGCTGGAGCATTGGAGGATATACGGCTACCTGGGCGGCTGTCAACTACCCCGACCTTCGCGGTTTGGTGCGTACTCCACTATGAAACCGTTATCCCACCAGTGGCAACGAGTCTCCTCTTATAATGTGAAGCCTTGAGATGTAGTCCAACACGTCAAATGCAGATTGACTTCAAACATCTTTATAGAAGACTTTTTTTTTTTTCAAAAAACAGAGGCATTAAATTTTTTCTTGTTCTTTCTTCATTTGTACGCTCATAACTATACAAGAGGTGTGTGCTTTGGATTCAAACCTAGATTCTGTAGTTTGAGACATTAATTGATTTGAGACGTTCTTGATTTGACATAGTGATTTTTCAAATTGAACTCGATCGATTATCCGCGTAGTGTAACAGTTTATAAATCGAATTATAGTCTTTGATTCTATCAAAATTGGTCTCTTGATTCCTTTAAGCATTGGCCTTCCATATATTTGGCTATTACAGATTTGGTCATCCACACACACTTAAAATTCAACCGATAATTATGACTATCATACATTAAACAAATAATTTACAATAAAATAATATTGGGACTATAAATTGAGATATAAGTTATCCTATCTTTCAATTTGGATCAAACTGTACACGGTATGCAAAATTTGATTAAAATTGATTAAGTAGTTTAGGGAGTCCATCGCGGAGAAATACTGACACGTAATTTATATATATTAAGAATAATATAACTGGAATTGTCTTTATAGATCCTGGACGCAACCTTTGACGATATCTTGCCGTTGGCCGCCAATCAGATGCCGAAATCGTGGTACTTGCTGGTGAAGGAGGTGATCCGCTCGTATGCTGACTTGAACATTGGAGATTTAGTGCTGCAATACGCCGGCCCCGTGCAAATAGTGCGTCGCACTGAGGACGAGATCATTTGCATTAGGCGAGTTATTAAAAAATCGATGTAGTTTATGGGAACGGAGTCTATTGTCACCGCCAGCTACTGTCCCACTTCTGGGCACGGGTTCTGTCAGAGCGTATGTGGGAATGGATGAATGTGGGATGGAATCTATCGTCACAGCCAGTTACTGTCCTATGTCTGGGCACGGGTCCTCTCAGGGGGTTTAGGTCATAGTCCAACGCGCTGGTCAAATGCGAATTGATAGACTTCACACCTATGAGAACTTTTTTAAGGATTCTCAGGTAGGTAGATTTCCTTACAATGTTTTCTTTCGCCGTTATAGCAAGTGAAAATTGATGTCTAATACGCACATAACTTTGAAAATTAGAGCTGCGTGTCACTATAAAAATATTATGTATTAGGAATTAGGAAAACGTCG
>DWRA01005181.1:0-10123 GCA_018250295.1 Spathilepia clonius
GAAGTACTCAAAAAGTGTGTGAAGTCTACCAATTGGCCAGTGCGGCAGACTATGGCCTAGTCCTTCTCACTCTGAGAGGTGACCCGTGCCCAGCAGTGGGACAGAAATGAGTTGATAATGTTCAGTTTTCAAAACCGTCAGTTTCCGGACATTAAAAATTATGAATCAAATGACGACGTACAGTGCGCGTTGATGCACATCTATGCTCATTAGAGCAAATTATTATCAGTTATTGTACCTATTATTGACGGGTTCAGTGCATTTGAATGAATAATCCAATATCGTGTACTAGTTTTCCCCTAATTGATCGGTCGATATACGATCGTAATCGTTATGGACATTTTGAGGATTTTTATTGATAAAACTAATGTAATGAAGTATTCAATAAAGAGAATATTGGTTGAAAAACAACATAGGAAATGGTATTAAATTGTTTATGGTGAGGTTCTGGCAGAAGTCAAATTCGATAAATTATCATCATAAATTATTCATTTTTTGCTTCTATATGGTATATCAACTATCTGAAAGTTCCTTTACAGAAATAATAAACATTGCAACGCATTATTTATACATAGATAACGGTACGCACATAACGGTAATAGATGAAATGGGTTTTTAATTCAAAACAATCGATGTTTCGAAGATGGTGACACTTTTACTAAGGATTTCTTTTTATCTGGGCGGTCAGCCTTAGCCTATGTATATTTATCTCGAGTTTATCTTGGTACTTACGGGACATGCTGTATAGTGACCACCAATATTATGCGTTCAGTTTTCATATAGTCTGTTTCAACTTTCAGTGTGATTTATTGTCTAACATTATTAATCAAACGTCGACGTCCGGCGTTTGTTGCATATCTGTGCTTATTGAAGCGAAGTATTATCAGTTATTGTATTATTGACGGGGTCAGTGCATTTGAATGCGTAATCCATTATCACGTATCGATAATGCTAATACATAACGCTTGAATGTTATGATGCTTTGATGCAATTGCCTAAGATTTGATCGGTTTGTATAGTACATTTTTAAGCTTAAATAAAAGTTACATTGAAAGCAGTTGCGTGTCGCGGGTTTGCGCTGTTCGGTACGTTAGTCGAATTTGCCACCCCTATAAGGAAATAATCGGCAAAAAAAGATCCCCAGGATAATATAGTCCCTAAAAATGACCACGTTAGTTACGGAAATATGGAAGTGCAATTTGTCAGCGATAAAATTTTCCTCCGATTAAAAATTATGGTCTTTTCCAACGTGTTGCTTCTAAGGTGAAGCAGTTTTTGCGTTTTGCTACAAGGCTGTACATTCCGGCTGACTTACATTTTTACATATAAGGGATCTTATTTCTGAAGAAGGGCAACGCGACTTTGATCGATTTCAGATGGAACTTGTGTCCATGAGTGGCAGCAACCAATTGTCATTAAGTGATGCAGTTCACTTGCGACAATTGGCAACCGTCGGCGATTGTCGTCGACATGAACAATCGCACGTGTATTAGCTGCCAAGCCGTCAAACTACGAAACCGACATTCCGGGTTCAAACGATTGATTAATCAAACGATGTGTCGCCGAACCGCGCGCTTTGATGTGTTTCTGCTCAATTGAATTGAACAATCTTTTGTTGCATAACTACATATTAACTGGATGTGTTCAAATGTGGATAAGATACCCAATTTATTGTTTTGCAATAATAAAGTCCTCTTGAATTTAATTTATTAAAATTTAACTTCATTTACATTGTTGATATTAGTCATAAAACATACAAAACATATTTTTTATACGAAGTAAGTTATTTTTTGATAAATTTCGGAATATTGGCTTTTAACTTACCACTGCTTCCTGAACTGGTTTGCGCATAATTATCTACTTAATTGAGGAATCAACAACTTATAATATGCAGAATGGGACTGTTACAGACCACACGTTACTATTGTGAACGTGAATAAATATGAAGCCCCAAATAGTATACCTGTTGTTGCAAAAAAAAAATACTTCAATAAATCTCACCCAAAATACTACCGGAACCAATAACACGATAACGATCTAAATCGTCAAAGACTAGACATCAACAGATCGGCATTCCAACATACGTTCAAACGCCAGCAGTCGGACGACGCACATCGCTTTGATGTGCATCTGTGCTCATTGGAGCGGAATATCTATCATTGCGTTGTGTCGGCAATGGATCTGTATACTTGTACTTCAAGACCTCTAAAATATATAACATATTTTATGGTATAGCAGTATGATTAGTTTATGATATAGTAGCAAAGGAACATGCCGATCATAATGGTAAAGGACTACTGTAGCTCCTGGACATGTGTAATCAACCTTGGATAAGATTAGAGGTCTTACCTGAGGTCGTCCATAAATCCGTTACTACCCTTTAGGATAAATTTGAAACGCCTCAATCAAGTATGCCATCTCTCTTAGCATACCCTTCAGTGCAGAATGAAGCAGCGCTTAACACTGCTGTTATTAGGTAAAAATAGGTTTAGCGGTGGTGCCTATGAAATCAATCCTCAAAGGGTATTACACCACCTTGAAATCATATTACCATCAATTTCATTTTATGTTACGAATCAGCAACAAGTGAACTGCATTAAATCTGATGTAAATTTTGTAGATGCATTGGTACAACTGAAGACTAAGTTGGAACGCTTATAGTTTTGGTTCGTCCCTTCTCTCTACCTAAAAACTGCAATCAGCGTCTAATGTAGCACAAATAATTGTGCGTTCGTTTTCAAAGTTACTATTTACGCAGTGGTTTGTGACATATTTTACGGGTCATTTTTATACAAAAATAATATTGGGGGCAAGTCTAACCGCATTATTTCAACTGACATCCCTTGTTTATGGGTCTTTATAATAAATCTTCCTTAAGTCAGCCCGTCCGAAAATGTGAATATATGACCGGCGTAACTTTAACTGAAAAGTTAAGGAAAGACGAGAGTCGAGTGTTAAGTGTAGGGTGACTAAGCTTTGGAAGCCAGTTTTGTAAGAAGTTTATCGATATTTTTTATTTATGATATATTGTGATTTTCGTATGGATGATCTTGATACAAATCACATTATATTATTAAAAAAAAAAAAACTACAATAGAATTGGAATGATACAGTGAGGAGGAATCACGGCTTCTTAACGGGGTGCCTTAAATTTAAACGTGATATTGTTTAAGCGTTGATAACTTTAAGAATCCTTAACATCAGCCGATTATTTAATGATAATGCTACGGAACCCTTCGCCTGCGAGTCCGACTCGCACTTGACCGGTTTTTTTCCACTTTGTAGCGCGTAGATGGAATTCGTAGCAGGAGACATACAAGTGTATTCTGTGACTGGAAAGGCAAAAAGACTAAGACGTGAAATGGCCCTTTGGCATGTTAGTCTTTACATCGATAAATTAATAAACAAAAGGATATGTCCTTTCGTGACAATATAGAGTGATGGTCACCCTAAAGAATGCGACATAAGTTTTGACACCTGTCTTCCGCTGTCACTTGTGAACTTTTTGATTTATGTTCGTCCCCGCCTCGTACGTAATGATATGAAGTCTCTAGCGCCAAATTTTATATTCTACTCCATTGTAATGGGTTTTGTATATTGGTGTAGAAAAATGAAGTTTTATCTTACTGTAAGCCGTTTGTAGAACTGATTTTAAAGGATATATACCAGAGAATATATTTAAGTTTAAAATTTTCAGCTGCATGTATTTTTACAAAAGTCTTAAAAAAGTTAAAGTGAATCTATATAATTAACTAGTTGTTCCCTTCGGTTTTACCAACATTTTATAAAAGTGATCTGTTAATTTTATACCTTCAAAAATTTTATCAAAATGAGGCAAGAGCGGTAATTTCATGCTTTTGAAAATAGCTAAGATTACTTCTTATAACATCAGCTAGCTGCCAGGGAAAGTACCGAGAAAATCTGTCCAACAGTTCCAGAGATGCGAGAAAACAGACAAAAAATTTAACAATTGTGTTTACAGGTGTGTGTGATGCGTATGCGAAAGGGCAGTGAAACTTCTTAAAGTTTTAGTACTTTTGCAATGTTCATCGTATCATTAAGAATTAAGGCAAGTCGACCCAAAATAATTAACGTAAGATCTTTAGACGTTATAAACTGATTATGAAACCTATACTGGTAATCTAGAACTTTGTAATAACAGTTAATGTTGAAGACACAGCAAATTACACTATAACAGTATGGAATCTTGTTTCCGCCTTGAATTCCGTACGAGACAGCCGTTTTAACGTAATAGTAATCTGCTTACCGTACAACGTGACAAGAAGTTAACACCACGCAACGGCAAAGCTGTTCAATTCTCAACCTCATGGCTTTAAAGTAGGGGTGCACATTTTAAAAGTGAGGGTGTAATATTCAACCACACGTGGAGGGCGACGTATCTCATTAGAAGCAATTAATTTGTGGGAGGGGGCGCGGTGGGGGCTATAATCAGTGTGCCTAAGAGTTGCGTTAATTCACTGGGAAGATCGGTGACGACGCTCGAATTATCGCGAAGATTGACTTCTGCGAATATCAATGTTAACTTGCGGGAATAATTAGTTTCACGGGCATATACATATAGTAGATATGTAGTGCCCATAGTATAAGTTCTCTAAGTCGTCGTCAATCCATTACTGTCCTACTGTTAGGCACGGGATTTCTCTACGAGCGTGAAGGATTTTGACCTTAGACCTTAAATTACTGGACGTAACCTGTTTTGATCATAACCAGTTAATTTAAGAAACGTCTGACTTGGTCCATCGTTATGGGTGTCCGTTAATGAATCAATTTTATGCTCGTTTCCATGCTTCATATAACAGGTAAATTCGTCTGTGTATTACTAATATATTGCTGTAAAATTTAATTGAATTTATGTGCGTAGACCAAGTAATTTCGTGATTATAAAAAATATAGAAATATTGTTGAAATTATCCAACAAAGAAGTTAAACGAGTCGATCTAATCAAGTATGTATGTGCTCGATCAAAATCGTTTGATGTTTGAAACATAGAACACGGTAGACGGTACACGGCACACGACACACGGAGCATGACGCAGTTAGCGAGCAGACGGACAGGTCCTGTCAAACATGTTCAGTGAACATGAGCGATCAACCATACGGCGAATCACTCGATCATTCATGCTAAGTCATCTTGTATCGATCCTTTATTAATATTTAGCCTTATTTTATTTTTCCATTGACCTCTTATCGAAGTAGACCTCTTATTGTGTTAGAATTTCTTGCATGGACATCTTAACAGAAACGTTTTATTTTTAAAAATAGATTAAACAAAGGTAAAAAAAATACAATTGGATTAATTGGGTTATTCGTAATGTTTTTGTGCAGTGTAAAAAGTACACCAAGGTACAAAAATTCGGGTATTTTGAAAATGTTGTTAAAAATTTAATTTCTTTGACTTTACCCAAATACAAATTTGTAAATTTGTATGCTTATGTATGCAAAAAAATATTGTTATTTTCATAATAAAAAGTGTTCTACAAATAAGGCAGTAACAAAGGAGTTAGTTGACCCCAAATGAAGTATGTGTTCTAACAAATTCGTTTGATGTTTGATACAGGACACGGCGGCCGGAGCATGAAGCCGTAACTGACAGACAGACAAGTTCTGTCAAACATGTTCAGTGAACATGCGCGATCAGCCATCCGGCGAATCATTCGATCATCCGTGCTGACTCATCTTGTTTCTTGTCAATAGATGAATGGAACGATTGAGCAAATTATGTAAATCTGTCTTCAGTAAATCAAAGAGTGGTGTGATGAAAATGACCGCCTCGACCGGCTTGCAATAAACAGTATTTTTGTACCTAAATATAGCTATATTTAGGTAAAGATTTACAAAACAGTTGTAGTCTAATTGTTGAAACTCGACCTCTCAGTTTGGAGTGCGAGGTTCGATTCCCAAGAACCACTGATTTTTCAAAGTTATGTGCGTATTATAAATTAATTATCACTTGTTATAACGGCAAAGGAAACCATCGTGATGCAATCAATATGCCTGAGGGTTCTCGTTAAAAATAAGTTCACAAAAATGTGTGAGGTTTACCAATTCACTCTAGATGAGCGCGGTTGGTTATGTGCAACCCCCACCTACTGTGAAAGAGGACCCATGACCAGCCGTGAGACAATAATGGATTGACGACGGTATCTTAATAATAGTTAATATGATGATTTAACACCGTTGAGTTGAGTTTCTTGTGACTAAAGAGGTTCAGAAGTCCAACAATGCCAACGTTCTCCTGGGTATAAGTGACATTGTTTCAAAAATCAAAGTTAGTTTATCGAAAAAGCGGACAAAATGTGTTGAATGTGAGTTATCATACATCGTACAATTATTGCCCATTATTGGGGTATTTGAAACATACATATAATATCAGCATCACATTAAGTAATTTTAATAACACAAGCACAAGTTCATCGTCAACCCATTACTGTCCCACTGCTGGGCACGGGTCTCCTCTTAGAGTGAGAGGGGTTCGGCCATAGTCCACCGCGCTGGCCAAGTACAAATTGGTAAACTTCACACACTTTTTGAGAACATTTTTTTTCCATAGAACTCCTAAGTGTGCAGGTTTCCTCACGATGTTTTTCTTCACCGTTATAGCAAGTGATAATCAATTTGTCATACGCACATAACTTCGAAAAATTAGAGGTGCGTGCCTGGGGTTTGAACCTCGGACCCCTCGACTGATAGACCGTGATTCACTAGGCTATCACTGCCCTAAGCACAAGTTAGCTATCGCAAAAGGTATAGTTTTAACGAACTCGCATCCCAAACACATTACTATCCTTCACTTAGGGATAAGTCTCTTCTAGAAAAGATATGGTTCAAGGCTATAGTCTACAACATTGACCAACTGTTGTTAATATACCTTAAACTTTTTTCTTTCTTCGTTAAAACAAGTTAAAATATATTTTTTGGAAATTTCCTTTGGCGTTGCGTTGATTTCTGCAAGTAATTTTTGATGAACAAATAATCCTATCATCTGTTTTGCCATCTCATCTGCCTACACAGCAATCGTACTGGAGTTAAACAGTACACACGCAATATTGCACATTAAAGCTGTGGTTAAGCTCTATATCGGATCGAATAGGAAACGTGACGCTCGGCCAATAGGTTTCAATCAACAAAGGATGCAAACAAATCTATTGGCATCGAAATTAAATTTGGAATACTCGGGATTTAAGTGATCTAATATATGAGCGACAGCTCGCGCCGGCGACCGCCGTCGACGCTTACTGATGTACGACAGCCAAAGGTGGCGACCGCTAGCGATAGCTGTCGATCGTCGCTGACAATGGTAACTGTCCCAAGCCGTCTTCGGTGATTGTGTTTTGTTATCAGCCGCTGAAAACAAACGATGACGGTCAATAGAGTCCGTCGGCAACTGTCGCCATATGTCGTTAGCGACAGACGCTGACTGTCGACGACAGTCACCAGGATGTTCAGTCGTATATTAACAGCCTAACGCGGAATTAATTGGATTATGCAGAAATTTCTATAACACAAGCGACGGACAAACGTTTCAAGTTATTTTGCACAGTTAGTTGTCGTCAACTTTACTGTCCCACTGCCGAGAACAAGTCTTGTTTTATAGTGGGAGAGGTTTCGCCTGAGGGTCGAACCTTGGACCTCTAATTGAGATACCAAGATTTAAACGTTATCATGATTACGAAAAAAAAGACAACGTGTTTGTTGTATTATAATGTTGATATATCAATCCAACCAGTCAATAGATATACAAAAATATGATATACAACAATAAAAAAACCGGTAATGTTTTATGAAATAGGCGATTATTTTGAAATAATATATGTGTAACAATCAAAATTATTCCCCTTTTCAATTGTAACTCTTTTAAATAAATAAAACCATTTAATGCAATGGTTAAACAATGAATTGGATACGTGCGAAATACAAAGGAATCAGTGTCGCTGGAATTAAATTTGAACGTTGGATAAGCCTAAACCGGAATTAATCGGATGAAACTAGATAGAATTTGTCTATCGCACTAGCGTCATTAAAACGCTCTATATTTTCAATAAACGGTGTCCTTATTTTAATACAAATATCGAAATTATAGAACCCTTCTATAATGAAAGTACATTGTAACTGGGAATTATACTTCTCAATAGAGGATTACAATTGTGTTGAGTTAGAAATCGGAATATATACTAAAACTGGAATATTTTTTTTTATTTCTGTAAATATTTTTTTATTGTATTTTAGTGGTAAACTAGTACTGGAGTCCAACCTCAAAAGGTTCTACCACCTTCACAAATTTCGTTCAATACCTACATATTTTCACTTAGTAAGAGAGAAAATTGTGCCCACTGAAATAAGAAATAATGTGTTAACTATGTGTATATATATTTTGATAAACATGTCTGTTTGTCTTGAGGCTGAACCACCAGGGTAAATATGAGAACAGTGGCTGAGTAAACGAGCGCCGGCGACCCTTTGACCAAAAAAGTTTTCAATCTGTCGTTACACTTTTTTGAGGTCGCCGGTTCGGTTTAAAATAAACATTTTAGCAAATAAACCCAGTTATAAAGTAAATTTGAATAAGGTGTATTTGGTGTTTTGTGAATTTTTTATTTAAGTACATACCTACACATGACGGTGAGAATTTTTGGAAAAAGTATTCCATAATACTTAGTTATTTGTTGTCACGTATTCTTATGTCGACTTACGTGGCGCGGTTATCATACCGGACTACACAGAGAATCTCAGGTTCAATTCTTAGGAATCGTAAGCATGAATTTAGATTTATGTCAGGCGCTTGTGTTTTCATATTTATGTGCGTCTATATCATCCACAACTTCACGATACAGGGAATTCGACTGGCAAGTTAAGAAAGCGTCATAACGTAACTGGCACGCGACAAAGCCAATATATTTGTTCATAACGCCAATAGATGGCACTGTACACATTCAAAATACAGATGGTGCTTTAGAATATCAATTCGTGTCTGATTCGAATCCGTATATCACTTACTGGCGCGCAACAAAGCTAATATAATTAGAACTTGGCACGGCTTCGGAGCGCGAGAGTAATTTATCGAATTGTATCTGGCGTACGTTATTGTTATTGTTTGATGCCTAATAGTGACTTCCGGGCATGGACCGAACAGCCAAATAGACTCCTAAAGAGATAGCTTTCATACGATTAGTGTGTTATTCGATTTATGTGCGCGGACAGAAGATTGCCCTTTGATAGTACAAATATAATAAGTAAATAAATAGTTATAATGTAGCTTTAGTAGTCTTATATAGACTTTGTTTTAAATATATATATGGCATGTAGGATAAGGCTCGAAACCCACAGAACACAATGGAAGCGGTACCCGTATTCTGAGCTGTATGATATGAAATATCATTACATGGTATCAATTCTTGATTAATAATTATATACATCCCTGTACACCGATTTACTTTGTAAGTATACTACTTCAAAATGTATGTTTTTTCTTGAATTAATAGACCACAATTCCGTTGCAAAATGAATTTTGAAAAAGCGTCTTTTTCTTCATATTATCTTCCTGTTCTGCATTTAATACAGCCTGTGCAACTTTTGGCCCCATCGGTTTAAACTGTGTTCTGTCTATCAGTCGATCGGTGTCAGAATTTAAAGTAAAAGATTCCATATCTGTCACATAAAACTGACTAAGAATCACGTTCGCAAACGTTCTAAAATAGTATCTATGGCATTTTAACAAGTATTTAAGACAAGTGAATGCCATGTAGCACTCAGCTATAGAATTCCTCAGATGCTGTACACCAATCGAGCTTTCGTCTGTCGTCTTCCAATCTATAAATAAAAAGCAGGAAGTGGTTATACATGTTGCCCCTGTTTCACACATTGGCGCCAACATAGCGTGCCAATATTGTGTCAAATTTAGCTTACGTTTCACAAAAGTACTTCTATTTCACTCTTAAGAATTTACACAGTAGTACTTGAGTACCACTTTATCAATCTATGTACAAAAAAAAAATTATGTTCTGTGTTTATTACTTTATATATAAAATGTGATAGCCTAGTGGTTGAATCACGGCCTCTCAGTCGAGGGGTCCGAGGTTCAAACCCCAGGCGCGCACCTCTGATT
>DWRA01005182.1:0-10122 GCA_018250295.1 Spathilepia clonius
CTCTTCTTCGCGTTTCTCTTTATAATCTTCTCGAATTATAAGTATATACCCGAAAATCGACAGGACGTACATACGCATATGTCTAAAAATAGAGATAGATATTAATACTGACTTGTACTCAATGATAAAATTTGAAATAATAGCAATTTTTTGAACATTACCACGCCTATAACAAAATTCTTTTAGATATGAGAAGTTCTAAATTATAATGTAAAAGCGTTTAAAATTAGTGAGCGCGAGAATCGAGCTCCAAGACCTCGTCTTCTACGTAGATACTCCGCAAACGAGTGACTACTTACTCAGATCAAAACATGAAGACACGACCTCTCGGAAATACTACTTGCGCTTGAGTCAGTGATTTTGAGTGCTATGGTACTGAATATCGCGAATGTGATCTTTTTATGTGATATTAAAATATATGTATTAATCCTTTGGCCAATGACTACAACGTTAACACAGTGCCATTTTTTTAGTAAATTTTTAAAGTAATTTTTTTTTCTTAAAAATTTCAATACGCTTATAATACATCAGATATTCTGCTGTGTACTGAATTCGTTTATCTTTCGCAAGTTGGCAGAGTTTTGTTTTAATATCTTGAGCGATATATTCTGTGTAAATTTTTTGATCTGAAATTCTTAAAATTTGTCACGCGTTATGGGTCATCAATTTTGTGTCGCGAATCTTCGTATTTAATCTTTACAAAGGAAATTGTGTTTTGTTTGAACAGTCAATATTTGCCGATTTCCACGCGCCGTCCCCCCGCCCTCCCATATTAAGCTGTCAGTGAGTAAGCCTTCCCAGATTCTACGTGGAATTCTCGAGCGAGTTGAAATTACGTAATGCCAGATGGATATTCCGGAAAATTATGAAGCTAAACATACGTAAGAGTAATGAACTGAGTAATGATGTAGGTACAGTTTAAAAGTTAAAATAATAATGTATATGTAATACCTATCTTGTAATAGCACTCGTAGGGATAGCTCCCTCACACGATACAGCTGTGTTCACTTATAATATACAGATACTTACATACGCCATCTTAACATGCGTCATAAGGCCACGCATCGGGAGCCGCGCTTCAGGTCCAGTTCATTAAATTAACCTTCAATTGAATTTGAATATCCATGTTATGTCACGTGTTGTAAGTTCTGTTCCGTGACCTCATAAGGTCCAGGGGGCTGCAGCACTTTTTAACCGGCATCGTAAAAGGAGGAGGTTCTATGTTTGACTATCTGGTATTTTTAAGTCCGTTTACAGATTATTTGCTTAAACACATATATTTTTTCAAGCATACATTCAAGTAGCGTGTTCGCCCCCTCTGTTCTGTGAATCGCTATTACGCGCATTCGCTGCGGCGCGCGCTCGCCGGCGAGCACACGGTGAATCGAGCGACACTTCATGCTTGACATTCATATTTTCAACAATTTTTGTCCCACTTGTGGAATAATAACTTTTTATGTGAAGTATGTAATAATAGCCTAGTGGTATGAATTTGACAATTTTTGTAATACTATTCCGAAAACGGATACCTGGTGTCAGTGGTTTCACATGAATGTGCATGATATCTACATTAAACTTATACTACACTTCCATAAACAGTGTATTACAGAGTCAGTTTTTCATTTTATATAATTTAAAATGGAGTTTATATTTAGCGATGGAATAATAGTCGATTTTTTATATATATTACCTAACGATGAGGCAGACGGGCTACCTGATGGAACGTAGACATCGTCGTCTATGAAGATTTGCAACCCCGGAGTAGTCGCCAATGTATCGCTGGCTTTGGGGGCGCCTCTGCCCAGAGATGCGAGCAGCGATTGATGAATAATAAGTTGTACTTTACCCATCCTCTGTTATTGTCTTTAAGTAAACAGATAAATGTCGGCTTGCATGTTTCCTGCCCGCCTAAAGCCAGGCTGGTGGAGATGCATGTAGCACTAAGCCGCTTTTGTAACATATTGTTATCGTTACTCACACTTAATAATTATACGCATAATAAGTTGCTACACTACATATTATCAATTTAATTAAAAAATAATAAAGAAGCAATAATGGACTTAAAGCGTGGTTGTGGAGAGTGATTTAAATAATAGTCCGTAATAATTTTCACACTACACTATATTCTAAAAATTATAAGAAGAAGACATTTATGTCATTATTACAACACACCCTTCATAATATTTTTATGTTCTTTTAGTTTGTAAGTATTGTAAAAAGTTCAATTTTAGTATATATTTTAATTGTACAATGAGTTTTTATATTACTAATATAAATGTTAAAATTTAGATTTTAACTGAGCGTATGCTACAGACTAAAGCATAATTATTTATCAATTTACCCACTAAAAATAAATTCTATATATATCATCGTCCATATTACTGTCACCATTTACGGTCACCATATCAACATTATGGTTACCATTACGGTCCCGCTGCTGGGCATGGGTCTTTTCTCAGAGTGAGAGGACTTAGGCCACTGCCTCACGGCAGGCCACAACACCGGTGAGCAGTGCACTCACTGAGGGAATTGCCCGGGCAAGGAGGGATCCCTTGGGGCCCGTAGACCCTGTGCCATGCGGCGAAATCACCGCCGCGGCATAGGACGACCACTTCAGTTCAGTTCAGAGTTAGGCCACAGTCCACCGTGCTGGCCATGTGCGAATTGGTAGACTTCACACAACTTTGAGAACATTTTTTTTCAGGTTTCCTAACGATGTTTTTCCTCACCGTTATAGCAAGTGATAATTAATTTTATAATACGCACATAACTTGGAAAAATCAGAAGTGCGTGCCTGGGATTTCAAGCTTGGACTCCACGACAGAGAGGTCGTGGTTGAACCTCTAGCTGGCTATCACTACTACTATTTATAAATATCTTTAATGCCAAATTATAAATTAGTACATTTTCAATCGACATTAAATTTTTCATTGCAATAAATTATTCCTTAAAATGTAAATGCTCATAATATGATTTTAGGCTAATATTATCGCGGAATTGATTGCGGCTTGCGGCAGAACACCGTGACCACGATCCATGCAACTAGGTCGGAATATCGGCAACTAAGAAATCAAAACTTCGTACCCTGAGTACCCGTTACACAACAAAATTATTTTTTTTTAGATAGCCAAGATGCCTTTTGCAAATTAAATTGATTGTGAGCATCTTTCTTGCACAATTTCAATCTGCAAGGAGACATCACAAGGGTGAGTTCATATCTTTGTCTTATCGTCCTTTTACTTACATATATATCTAATATAGCCATAATGAAATGAGTAATTAAGTTCAAGCGTAGATTAAAATATTGAACGTCGCTATGAAGCGGTGTCAGTCAATTCTTAATGGATCCGCGGCGACAGTGATAAATGCAGCTGTAGATTTATCTTCAGTCGCGCCGCTCCCCACACGGATTCATTCTAACATTATAATTTTGCGTATCTCAACTATTTCTACATTTCGTAAAGATGCTCTAGAAAAATGGTAACAAGCGTATAGAATTTATAGTAGCGTAAAGGTTTTACCAGTATATTGTTACAATAAACGACGGTCTATCCAAAGTTTTGTCTATCAATGATCTACATTTGACAATTGTTGTTCATGTATAATTATGTAGATCCGTATTTCGCTTGTCCGAAATACGGATCTACATAATTATACCTGACGGAGAAATTAACCGAAATAGTACGGGTTTATGGAGTTCAAATCTATACATACAATACACACATTATTAAAAAAATACTATCAGCGTGGTGACCACTGTACACGCGGATCGTCATTAGACCGCAAGTTTACCCCTTCTCATTAAGATTTGAGTTCTATTGGGCTAGAAACTCAGATCACAAGCATCAGTTATTGACAAAGTTTTTTAAATATTTTTCAATAATACATCGTCATTTTACCGGTGGACGGACGCCCGGGTGGCGCTCTATTCTTTGGCATCATGCAAAATTTACTATATTGAATATAGTTCCTACAATATTTGTGATATTTTAGATAAATTAACTAAATATTGATTAATTTACTTTGTGTCAAATATTTTGATGTGTTTTTACTCTATAATGTTACCTAGCAGTATAATTTTTTGCCATAATATGGATATTTGAGATCTTTTTAATGATACCGCCAACGTTTACGTGCATTGGAACTTTAGTTTGTCAACGTTGGTTATTTTTATTACTGTCATTTTTTTCATAATTTTGCTATATAATACAGCTATCTTACAAATATGTACAAAATATAAATGATTGCTTTATATAAATAGCTAATCTCCGCTGCGCCCAGAGTGGATTAAAATCCAAATTATCAATCACTTAGATCGTCATCGTTGCCGAGTGAGTGCTCCGAGGAGTGTTGTACAGATAGAGGAGCGGTAATAATATGATATAATAAGAATTCCGTTTTTTTCTTACTCGATTACGGAACCATGTAAAGTTACCACGATTACGTAAACATAAGCTAAATAAAGTCGTAGTCGTAGTAGTCCGTATAGGAAATAAATATAACAACAATCCGTCTTCTTAACGTTCCAGATGAGGGATTTTGTACTGTAACGTAACAATAATTATTAAAAGCTCGTCTCCGGGCAGTACATACTTTATTAAACAACGAACCACATTGTTACGTAACCACTTCTTTCTTGAATGCAACTTCACGATATCTGCCAGTGTCTCTTCTTATTGCAAAACTTATCCAATCTTTTGAAAGTTACTTAAGATTTAAAGTTGAATTGCACCGACGCTGTGTGACGGGGTAAGCGGAAGGGTTTGCTTACTAGAGCTTTGAAACTATTTTTGCACGTTCCGCTGTACAGACACATTTTAGGTGGACACGTGACACGCACATGCTATCGAGATTTAATTGTACGGCGCGCAGATGATTGAAATAGTATATACAAAGAATGGACAGACAACATTTGATTTCCAATTTTATATTTTACGTAGATAAATGATGTTGTATTGTTATTGAAATCATTTATTTATTTTATTGTCACCCAGAACGGCAGAACCGATTACACTAATTGACACACACAGATTTATATATATAAATAATTTTTTACGAGTTTTAAAAGAAATAATACAATAATAAATCATAATCGTAATAATAGGAACAATTAAGATTATATCAATAAATAAATAACGACAATTATCCTGTTTTCGATCTTAAAATTATCTTTAAAATCTTTTATAAAAAGAGTATTATAGATATCCAGAGTTATATACCGTTATTTGCAAATCGTGTTCTGCGGTTATCATTGCACCGGCCCCGTTGGAGTCATGTATGTGATGGCGTCGTCCTGCTCATCACAATGTCCGACCGGTTCCACGCGAACAGTTCCCACTTGGTGCAGGGGGCTTCGCATCAACCTTCCAACACATTCAGCAGGATCGTTTCCAGTTGCAGAGACAACCGTCCCATGTTGCTGGAAATACGAGTCAGTTTGGCTTTCAAGGGCCTTGTGTAGGGATGGTAATGAACTCCTGTGACATTCGTTCTTATAAAAGGTCAAAGTATATTTATATTTATTAAGTAGAATTAAAAGTACTCTTTTTAACTTACTTTGTATGAATGCTATGAAATATTTGGAACTTCGTAGCATTTCATTATATTATCTACAATGTTTTGTAACATTATTCGACATTCGGTGACAAAGTTACGAACGTATTCTATTTAATTTCTTTATTTAGTTGCAGTTATTTTTATGCACCACTGCCGGATACGGTGTCGCCACGACTTCGGAAGATTTAAACCATACTCCATAAGACTGCTGTTCTCTGCCGTGTAGATTGTTAATGCAGTGAGAAGGTAAACGAGCATTAATAACATTGTTAGTAACTGCCTGGGGCAACGGCGGGCGGCGGCGGGCGGCGCGGGCGGCACGGCCTCTCTGTACACTCACCTGAGCATGTTCATGTCAGTACAGAGTATAAATAAGACATTTTAATTTCGTTTTGTAAAATTAAAGTCTAAGCTAGAAATAGGCTATGATACACCGATACGTCCAGTTGGAAAACATCTCGATCGATATGTCTCGATGTCGAGATTCTTTATGACAGTGCCACGCCCGCCGACCTCACTAGTAGGCAGAAAGACATAAAAAGGTAAAGCAATATGCATAAAAGTCTAAGTTACGCATCTATGACTCTACCAAAAATATGTTTGCGCGTATTCGGTACTGATACATGATCTAATGTGGGATGGAGGATTACGCGTAACATGATAGTGGAAGGTCCGGCGGCGTGTGGGCGCTCCTCGGCCGGGCGTCCGGCGCGGCGCACGCCGTTTATCTTAATTACTGCGCTAAATGTGCCAGTCCGGAAGTAATTTGTTTTCAGAATCTCTGCAAACATCGAAGGGTATGTATTTACAAAGGGTTGCTTTGAATAACCCTATTTGCCAAAACATTAAGTAGTGATTAGGCATTTGTACATATTTATTTTGTATTGCCTCATTTGTAATGGTATTTATTTGTCTGGAACTCTTAGGCGCTTTATACAAACGAGTTGTTGTGTATGTTACAATTGGTATGAGAATGTGTTTTAGCATGAATAGTTGCACAGTATAGTTTCGTTGAAAGCTGATTATTTGACTATGTTTTTGGAACAAATGTACTTTATAACCATTTAACATTAAAAGCATTATAAAACTACATATCCCATAAAAAATATAGGTAATTCGCGGAACCTAGGTTTAAGTGGCCCACATGTACACCCGTGCGCGGTTGGTCATATTTTCTACAAAAAATATTGATGAGTTTCATCGCAGTAGCCCGCTGCATACATTCTAAACTATACAATATTTATATAAACTTTCAGTAAAAAACGAAACAACCGTTTCCAATATTAGTCCATACATATAGATTAACAGATATATTTATATTTAAACTACGGGCAGACATTAGAATTTTATGTGCTTATTTTTTATACTATTAAAGTAGCAAATGAACATGAAGTCGTGCGCAGTAAGTGGTTACTGCTACCATTGCGCATCTGTCACGACTTCGAAACTATTCAATGTGTTATAACTTTTGCCTCGAGAATATCAATAGGATTTGAAATTCTAACGCATCATGTAGATAGATGCACTGCGGCTTACGAACTAGAACAATAACAGCGTTAGAGGCATTAGAGCTCATGATACTTGGGCGAAGAGATTAGATCGCTGTGAAACTTTGATGAATAAGATGAATGTCACGTCTTAAATGATTATTATTAAAACTGAAATAATGTGGTGAAACACAACTAAATAAATGTCGTACTATATACAATTTAGTACGGGATCCCTCACTCATTTTCTCCTTTTATTATTAACAAGTTGTTTTTTTGGGAGTAGCTTCATTTTGACTAGAAGCGCAACTTTATTCCTTATAAAATTATTGATAAATGGTAATGGTTAGATACATACCAATGACCAACGGAGCTCTAGTGACCTTCGTAAATATGGAGAGACAATTTAGAAATCGTACACTTGGGCCGCTGCCCGGGGGCGATCGCCGGGGCACGTCTGGAGCTGACGCTGGGCGTGACAGCGTGCATACCGTCAGCGACTCTGCTGAACAGGTGGGCGAGAGTCGGGTGACCCGAAATTATTACAGCAGATCAACGGGGTGGGTAGGGGACGCTTTGCAGAGTAGAAAAATGATAACAGAAAAAGAAAGAGGTAAACAGAAGAACTACAAGAATTTATGTTCTGCTATTTTAAAGCTAGATCGAACGGAACGAGATACATTGAAAAACTATATAAACTTTTTACAGAAAGAAACCCTAATAACCCAAAAATACCCCAAATTTAAAGGAAACACTTTATCTAATCAAGCTCGTAGGAGTATAAAACAAAATGTTTTATCACAAGAACTACTGGACCGTAAACATAAACATGCAGAAGGCGCAATAGATACGATGGAAAGTTCTGAAAAAATTGTGGTCGAAGAAGAAGAACGAGATACAAGACATATTCCCGTAACACATAACACTCATCATATAGAATAATCCATATAACAATTACAAACAATAGATCAATGCACACAAAATTTAGAAGTAAATGAAGACCAGGATCCACTAATATTGAACTTTTTAGAAATATTAAGTGAAGTAAAATAAACTGTAATTGAAAAACGGAAACTTCTACCAAAGGCTGAAATAAATAAGGGTTTTTAGAACATCTGTGCAAACTAAGTAAATTTCTACCGAATATATTAACGGTTCATAATTCTCTGCGGGAAATAAATAACATTATTTACGCAGCCGCGAAAACTCTAATAATAAATAACAATCAATTACCATATACACCTACAAATACTTTTAAAAGTAGAAACGATCCACCTTGGAAAAAAAGAATTCAAACTAAAATAGAATAAATTAGAAAGGATTTAGGACAATTGATAGAGCTAGGTAGGGGAATTAATACACGTAGAATGGAAAAAAAATTAAAGATAAATTATATACGCAGTATAATGTTTAAAATGAAAATAAACATAAAAATATAGAAAAAATATTAAAACAAAAAATTAAAAGCATTGGCTGGACGGATAAAAAGATATGTGAATATAAATAATAGGAAGGAACGAAATAGTTTAATTAATGAAAATGAATATAAATTTTATATAGGTTTTCATCGTCAACCCATTACTCTCCCACTGCTGGGCACCTTTTTTTTTTCGTGGGGAAACCCATCATGGGCTCCTCTCAGCCGCGGGGGCAGCGGAGAGGATATGCCGGACTCCTACTGGCTAAAACCCCACGGTGTTCCTCTACACGCCCTTTGCCGGGACCACGGGTACACTAGTAGCACTCGTCCGCGGTCCCGACGGCGTCTGCTCGCCTCCGGGCCCTTCTCCGTATGGGATGGAGCTGGAGCTACTCAATCCCGTCATCTTTGAGGTGCGCGCGGGGAAACCGCGCGCGCCACCTCGAGGCTTGGTATAAATTTGACGTAGGACAGGTGGTAATATAGACTTGATCGAACCGTAAAAGCTCTTTGAAAGTATATTTCTTTACAATAGGTATTTAAACACATCCAAGGATTTGCAATAAGCGATTAGGTTAGGTATGTTATTTTATGAATCAAACCTTTTTACTTTTGAATTGCCGTTGCAGTCTACATTTGAAAAGTTAATTATATCCAAATTGTTCCAAATTCAATAAAATCTGAGAGATCAACGCTCGCTCAAATTTATGAACTTACCAAGATAAATGTGCTATCTTATCCTTAAATCTAAAGAACACATTAATACAATAATGTTTTAACATTTTAAAAATTAATTAACACCTAATTTCTACAAATTCAGAACCAAATTCAAATAAAATGTAGAGTTCAACGTCCGCTCCAAAATTTATGAACTTATCTAACGAAATGTGGATATCTTATCCTTAACTCGGATAAGATTATCAAATGTAAAGAGCATGTAATCATGCAATAACATGCGGTGAGATAGTGATCATTATCGCCACGCTGTCTCGCCGCGTTATTTATATTTAGATTTATATCGTTATAATTAGTGACCGACTAAAATTTCAGTTTCGGCCAAGTTCCGGGCAAAACGAGGTCTCGGCCAGAAAGCGGCCGAAACTGTCGGCACCGTTCGATTATACGTTCGTGAACTTTCGGGTTGCGTTCGGCTGTGATCGAACGCTTGCCTTACTTACTTAACTTTCAGTATAACGACGAGCTGCGACTGAGTCTTGTTTATACTTTTTTATTTAAAAAATAACTAAATTATTTTTTAAAGTTTTAAATAAGTAATAAACATAAATAAATAGATAAATTGTCCAAGTCCTCCTACAAACATGTAAATTCCAGTCAGTATATATTACTTGTACACAATTATATTTTCATAAATGAAAAGTTTAGTTTTCGGCCGAAACTGGAACAGAAATAGAAGGTCAGTTTTTTTATTCATAAGCTCTATATTTTAAACATACGTGTATATAGCCCATGTCACTTTCGAATTTTGATAAATCTAACGACACTTCCTGTGTTAAAATCACTCAAGAGTTTGGACTTTAGACCTTGCCAAAGAACGAGACACATACATACATGCATACACGCTAAGGTGGTAGAACCCTTTGTTGTTCGACTCCGGCGGCACCACCGCCACACTTATTTCTGCCTAATAACAGCAGTGTT
>DWRA01005183.1:0-10121 GCA_018250295.1 Spathilepia clonius
TTGGGCGCAAAAAAAAAAGTTAAGTTAAAAGTAGTCTTATTTTTTATGATTTATATGATGGAATAATAAATGAGCATGCAGTTTACCTGATGGTAAGTGGCAACTGCCGCCCATGGACATTTGTAATCCATCTCAGATAAGACTAGAATCCTACCTAAAGTTGACCACAGATGCATTACTACCCCTAAGCAGTAAGTTAGAATGCCTCGGATAAGTAACTCTCACTTATCATACTCTTCAAACCAGAAGACAGAAATCAATTTCGTAACAATAATCATAATATAATGAAATACACATTAATAAATGACCGGTTTGTACCAACAACATCAATATTTCTTTAAGACACAGTAATGTAACATAATATTATTCGTTGTAGTAAAATAAAATAACATTCAGTAAAGATAACTTCTTTTGTATGTAACATAATATTAGTAATTGTTGTAAAATAATAACGTTATTATTACAATAATTATAGCATTGTAGATTGTGCATTGTACACAACAGCAGTTCACCCCCACCTCTATGACCGAATGGCGAGACTATAAGGTTCGTTCAAATTAGTGTTAACTTGTTGGCGCCATTGGCTTCAAATTAAGATCTCCAAAAAATACTACTATTTCGATATATCGTATCGTGATGACCTTTACTATACGCGGTATTATCGTATACGTTGGTATCGTAACAATATCGCACGCTTTTCATTAATATACATTGTAAAACTACACATTCATTAAAACTTTATTAATTTAAAGGGTCATTTTATTTAACGTTTTATATGATGTGCTAATTATTAAATTTTGCGGATGCATTTCGGTACCAACCGTCACGAAATTTCAATATATTTTCAAAGTGATTGTGAAGTCGGTATTATCAGTAGTCATAACCTGAAGCGCATTACAGATACGTTGCCACTCTCAAAAAATAATTGCAATTTAATTAAGAGCAGACACACAAACTCTACTCGTTAATAAAACTTATTTGTTTTTAAGACTTTTAACTACATGTTTTTAATATTAGATGTTCGGAAAAGAATCAATGAGGTCATAGGTACAGGAGATTAGATTTTTAGAATCTACCAACAGGAGACTAAAGCAATTAAATGAAACAAGTAATCAACATTCATTTTATTGGTAATACAAGTGAGGCGCTGCTGTGCCGTCCACTCGCGTATTATATGCGAATTGAAACTATTAACTAACATTACATGATAACCTCCAACATGTGCAAGTATTTACACTCAATATTCTCTTCACAATAAAATTATGAGATAAGTACTATTTAACAGGTCGTAAGTACCTACTTGATACACTAATACATTATAGCGCAGGCTCTTTGGGATCTCTGCTATTATACTATTATTACTTTGGATAGGTCTGGTGGATCGAATATTGCAATGTGTTAAAACATATATCAAGGTACAATTGTCTTATATATTTATAACGTCATTTAACAAATTCTCACGAGATGTAGTCCCCATCGTGTTCTTGTTCGAGACTTTACAGTCTATCCACATGTATAACAAACTGCCAACAGGAGGGATACCAGAAGTCACACTCATAATATGCTGCCTAAACACTATTCTGGAATTACCCTTTTAGGTCAGCCTAATCTAGCTCTACTTTTATCTGATTCATACCATACTACAAATTTAATGGTATAGTAGATTTGCATTGTAAATGTAAATTGTAATATAAACTGACAAAATGATAAGAAAATATATAAATTAAAAATAATTAAATGAGTAGCACCTTATGGTAATGTGTACGTGAGATTAGCAATACACCAATAGATCATTTTGCATCTAAAATATCTGAATATTTTAGTAGATTTTAATCACAATATATTTTTAATATATTAGACTAGAGTTTTTAATGTGTTGCATACTACACAGGAGCCATTTTTTTAAAATAAGGTAAACCAAATGGACTAGATGTGTATCTATTGATTTGACATTAGTTTAAATATTTATGATCATTACCTAGTTAACTACCTGGCAAATAAATAACATAACTATATTATTAACTACCTAGTAACAATAGTTTTATGTCTAACATTCAAAACTCTAGTACAATAATGATACAATATTTGCTATATAATAAAGTAACTAAATAATAAAATTGTGCAAATAATAAATTAATAACCATGCATTACGGATAAATTGTGCAATCAGGCGGCAACACAACCACCAGCCGCTCCAACAACTCTTAAATGTAACGACAGAAGGAAACTAAACATTTACATACTCGTCCCTACCTGTCCCGTATGAACCGCAACTCATCAATCATTCATTCCCATGAATGAGTACCTACCCATGCATACAATATTTGATTTTTATATTATAATTTTAAAAGGGTTTTAATTTATGAACAATAAAACTGATGAGAGCTGGACAACTACACGACTATAAAATTGTTGTGTGGTGAGGCTCCGGGTGGAGCCCGGGGCAACGCAGGGCCGGGGTCCCGTAGTCCTAGGGCAATGCAGGGCCGAGGCCCCGGAGTCCCGGGGCAGCGCGGGGCCCGGGTGGCGCAGATCCCGGGCAGCGCGGGCAGGCGGCACCGGAGGGGCGCGGCGCGGGGCGTCCAGCTCGAAGGAATGTACCTTAGAACGCGCTATGCCCAGATCTACAACAAACAAGGTTACATGATTAGAAAGTGCACACTGCGCAGAGCGCTGGCTCGCTCGCGGCCTCACGCACCCGCACGGTGGCGTCCCACGACGCGGTGGCGAGCGCCGTGCCGTCGGGCGCCAGCTGCAGGCGCGCCACGCGGTGCTCGTGGCCCGCCAGCACGCCCAGCCGCTGGCCGCGCAGCGCGTCCCACGAGCACGCCGTGTAGTCGCTGTAGCCCGCGAACAGCAGCCGGCCGCTCACCGACCAGTCCACGCCGTTCACGCCGAAGATGATGCTGTCCTTGCTGTAGCGCGCGATCTCGCGGTCGGCGCGCAGGTCGAACAGCCGGCAGCACGAGTCGTCGGAGCCGGACGCGATGGAGTCGCCCGACGGGTGGAACTTGACGCTGTTGACGTCGGACAGGTGCGTGTCGAAGGCCTGCACGGCGTGGCCGGAGCGCATGTCCCACACGAGCACGGCGCGGTCGCAGCCGCCCGACACGAACGTGTCGCCCAGCTCGGAGGGCGCCAGGTCGAGAGCCATGACGTCGGCCGCGTGCGCCTGGAAGCTCTGCAGCAGCTGGCCCGACTCCACGTCCCACAGCGCGCACGTGCCGTCGCCGCTGCCCGTGAGGATCTGGCGGTCGGTGTTGGGGAAGAGGCAGCAGGACATGTAGGAGGTGTGCGTGGCCACGGTGCGCTTGCGCGCGGCCGGCTCGTCGTCGGCCGCGCCGCCCAGCGGGAACACCGTGACCTTGTTGTCGAGCCCGCCCGCCGCCACCATGCTGCCCGACGGCGCGTAGGCGCACGCCATCACCCAGGTGCTGGGCATGGAGATGGTGTGTTCCTTGGTAGCAGTGAATGCATCCCAAACTATTACTTTGCCATCCTGTAAGTGTGTTGTAATCATATTAATATAATATTTGCATTAGGTATGGTCTATGACTATACTTCCCGCTTATATCTCACTCATATACTCATTTACTAACTAAACAATATATAACCCATTAGCCTTCTCTGCAAATGTTTAGTAACCATGTTGATTTTGTAAAATACACTCATATATAAAACCTGTTCTCTTTATATATTTTTAGGGTTCGGTAGCCAAATGGCAAAAAGCGGAACCCTTATAGATTCGTCGTGTCTGTCTGTCCGTCTGTCCGTATGTCACAGCCATTTTATTCGGAACCTATTAAGACTACAGAGTTGAAACTTGGTAAGTGTATTCTGTGAACCGGTTTCCGAATTATGTATAAAAATAAAAAAATATTAAATTTAGAGGGGGCTCCCCATAAATAGAACTGAAACTCAAAAAAATTTCATCTTACCTGCATGTGTCGGGTATCTATAGAAAGATCTTTAAAAATGACATCGAGGTTTCTAAAACCATTTTTTCTCAAAGTGGATTGTTTGGGAGATAAACCCTTTCAAAGTGGTAAAATGTGTCCCCCCACCCCTCTAACTTTTCACTTAAGAGAGTGAAAAATCTAGATAAAACATATGTCGTAGATGTCAAGGAAAACTTTCAACGAAAATTGGTTCGAACGAGATACGGTTGATAGTTTTTGAGATATAGCACTTTTTCAAAAACCAAATTTTCATAGTGTTTGTATGAATTACAAACAAGTTTTTTGTAGTTGTAAAACTGTTCAACTTTATTTATTATTTAATGATAATGCTACGGAACCCTTCACCTGCGAGTCGGACTCGCACTTGGCCGGTTTTTTCTTTATTATTTCTTATCTTTCTTTCTCTGAAACTCTTCAAAAGAATTGTACTTCAGATATTATTTGATGTATTCAATGAATGGGTATGTAGTAAAATTTTATTGTAGGAAATCCCAACATGACAGCAACTCATGCTAATCTATCAATATAAGCATTTTAGTGTATACATGATTATCAAGGTATCACATGTTACCTGTGAAGAGGAGACAATGTGGCGTTTGTCTGGTGACCAGTCAGAGCAAAGCACCTTGCCCTGATGCCCTTTGAGGACGCGCCGCAACTTCAGATTGGGAGTGTTGATGGCTTCCAGCCGCTCTGCCACGCACGACACTGCAAATAAACTATTCTTTAATAAAAATCTTCAATTTGTAAGTCATGAGAATAGTATACTTGATCTAGTACATACAAAATAAATAAATATAATAGGACCTTGAATAAGTTCTCGCTGTTTGTTAAAAGATGGCGTTGTGGCATTATGTGCATGGAATTTCTTACGGTGACGCACCAAGTACCTAAGTAGTGCTGTATGGAACCTTCAATTCTAGTAGGTAAAGTTTAGCACAGTGTTAACCACGTGTTTATTTACTTATTGTGAAAATGTCTACTTTTGTGCTAAATAAAGTGTTTTTGAGGGGAATTTTATTGCATTGCTTTATTCAAAAGAAATCTGCAGCTGAAGCACGCAGAATTCTTGTTGAAACATGGTTACTATACTCTGTCGAATACGACATGCAGAGACTGGTTTAGGCGCTATAAAAATAATAATTTTGACCTTGAAGATAAAGAACGTTCTGAAGCACCGACAAAGTTTGAAGACGAAGAATTAAAGGCATTGCTTGATCAGGATCCATGTCAAACGCTAGTAGAGCTCGGGAAAACATTACAAGTAGATGAATCAACAGTTTCAAAACAAGGACGCAAAGCAAGGACATTGGGTGCCGTATGAGTTGAAGCCGAGAGACGTAGAACGAAGTTTTTCACCGATTTCCGCTTGTTTCGGTCGTGACGCATGGTTTGAGCGAGCAGCGCTTCCATTCTTTCGAAGAAACCGGAAAATGGGTGGATTCATAAATTGCATCAAAAGACGAATCGTTTTTTCGATGCTGCCAGAAAGATGGGAGAAAGTAGTCTCTAATGATGGACAATACTTTGAATAAAGTTGTAAGCCTTATATTTTAAATAAATTATTTTTTAAGCATAATAACAGCGAGAACTTATTCAAGGTCCCAATAGTTTTTCAAGTTTTCCCCCATCATAAACCTTGTCCATCTGCCTATTTACAGCAACCTGTAAGCAGTTCATCCTACCATTATTTTTCTGCCTTCTACATTGTTTACCCGTTTATTGAGTACTATGCTACTATGATATACTTGAGCCACTTTTCGTCACATATTGTACTGACCAACTTGACTCTCTTCATGCAGTAATATGCGATTGGAATCAGTTGAAACCTTAATTTTTGTGGAAGGACGTAGGTTAAAAAAAGGTGAGAAAAGAGCTCTCATACAAAGCCAGCGATGCATTGCAGACTCCTCTGGTGCTGCAAATGTCCATAAGCAACAGTGACTACTTTCCATCAGGTGGCCCTTCTGCCTAATTGTTAGGTAATATAAACAAAAAATTCATATTTTTTTACACTAATTTATATTGTGGGTTATATGAAACAACACAGGCACAGCCAAAAATTAATTCAGAATCGTAGTTGTTGAGTTTTAGGTAACATGTTATTATTAGCTAATTGATGAAACTTTGGACTATTCAACATGTATTGAACAATTTGTTTTGTAGAAAAATACTATCGCTGGTTATTAGGTCCTTTACTTCAAATAAAAGCTAGTTAAAAATCAGACATTGATATTGCTGTGAAATAGTTGCTTTGGAACATCGCTGGTGGTGGAAACAACTATAGAAACTATGGTAGATATGGTAAACGTTCTGTAACACAACCACAAAAACACCGCATGTACCTGTCTAAATATTGTATAAAACAATGTGATTATCTCTGACACAACATTTTCTTTGTGTGTAGGTATAGAATAGAGCCTTACAGGTGCATCTGTTACTTTGTCTCGTTTTGGTGTCCGAGAATCTCTATGTCTGACATTCAGCATGCTCTTCGCTAAAATCTTTTAGCAAATGATTGGTTTTATTAATATGTATTTCACAAGTTAAGTGCACTGATATAATGTAATAACTTGCTTAGAATAGGGCACTACTATATTAACTCACGTATGTCCCCCCACTAGCGACAGGCGTCCCCTCCATATATCCATGATATTGGTTATTGATTAAGTCCATAATCTTAGTGATTTTCAAACTAAAAATCTACATTTCTTTGAAAACTTTACAACTCTGATGCATGTGGGTTTCCTAACACTATTAAATTTACATTACATACAAGGAGGACCGAGGACTAAGGAATGCATCAGATAATCATATCCCTCACTGAATCCTTGAAACCAGAAAATAACACTGGTTAACACTATTGGTAGTAGGCACTAATAGATTTGGCAGTTGTGCCCCCAGAGTCAACCACAATGAGTCCACCACCACCTACCACTTTCCAAAGTTGTAATATAGATAAGATAAAATATAAATAAGGGTAAAATATGTGAAAGCCCAAAAATCTAATGTTAAATGCTATTAACCATTCACTGTTTCTAAGTTTGACTAAGCATTTTAAGTTATTATTACTGTTTGTTGTTTGTATATTACCACTTAATGCAGGTTCTGATTTCAAAGAGCTTAAACATATACTCTTAAAGTAAGTTATAACTTAACTATTTGTTTATATTTATTCCTTGCATGAGCTCAGTGTACTGTATGTTTTCCAACATTAACATTGACATAATGAAGTACAACAACAAACCATTTGAGAGATATTAAAAAGCGTAATTTAATGCTATAGCTCAATTATAGCATTTATCATTGCTATACAAAAATGCAACATGTTATTTAGTTTTCGCAGGATAAAATAGTTTATTCAGATCCTCTTAAAAAGTATTACGTTTTTATTATTTAAAAAACAAATGTTGTTAATCGTGATGTGCTTACGGCACACCGGACTGTGCCAAAATATACCAGGTATTACACCAATTGTACACCAGAATCTACGGGTTAATCTAAACGGCATCTTAGTCTTATTTAGCTACAGCTAGACAACGTATCATTCACAATATACTATAAGTAGAGGTAGTGCGGGGCGATGCAAGGAGTTGCAGGAGATACTCACGCGTGACGTCGTTCAGCTTCTGGCGCTCCTCCTCCAGCTTCTGCTTGAGCGCCTCCACCTCACGCAACAGCGACTCCAGCGTCTCCTCGGGGCTGGCTGCCACCGCCGTGTCCGCCGCCATCGCCTCGCGCACTCCGCTGCCGCCCGCCACTACCACCGCATTCTCGTTCGCGTCTATTCAAGCATCGCGCACAGTCGAGGGAGCGAACCGCTCCTCGAACTATCCGTCTTCTAAATCATATTAAAGTTTCAAAAGTTATTTAAAAAGAAAATTGTATTGTTTCGAAATTTTAATTTACAGAATCAAATGCTACAATCGATACCACTATTCAGATTTATGTATAATATTCAGTCATTTCAGTCAATCCACTACCGACAGTACCAGCCACCTACCTACATGTAGGAATTAATACATAATATACGTATGGAGTATTATTATCTATGGTATATCTATGGCAACCTGTATCGTTTATCTGCCAGCTATTCATTCGGTTTGCCTTTTCATAAATAAATTCAGATACCAACGTTTTGAGCAATAAATGTAATTTAATTCTTTGATAATTTCATTTCAATTCTCCAAGGCGGAAAATGCAGAGATTTATACAGCTTATATAAAAAAATACTCCTTAATAAAAAAAAATAACTCATCTTAATCATAATTATTTTAGGAAATAATTAAAACTTAGTATCATAATAATTATTTTAGGAAATAATCATGATAATAAGTTTTAATAAGATTACTCGACGATTGCGCTATCAATCATCATTATATTGTTTGCTTTCAACCTCGAAAAAAGTTTTTCCTCCAAGCTTTCAGCTATCATAAATCCAAAGTCTTATGATTATTATTTTACCGATTGTAGGAAATTTCTTAAACACCTATAATCTACGGGAATCTTGTAGGAATATTCTATAAAAAGACGTTGTTATATATTTGAATATTGCATTTAATGATTACATGAATGACATCTTTCTATAACATAATTATTTGATACATATATCAATGTTTATTCACAACAATAAAAAATACAAAGTAAAGCGTATCGCGGCTTATCACACGTAATAATATAATATTTAAAACTACTTGGTTGGTTATTTTTTCTGCAAAAGTGGCTCTATTTACTAGCCAACTTTATGGTGTCGATCTTAAAATTCGTTGTTGTAAAAATTCAAATAATGAAGAAGTACTATTTCAAAAATCGAATGTACAATTTATGACTGTGTTTAACGTTTATAAAACAGGAAGCTGTTGCTAGGAATAAAATAAACGGCACTCTGTCCGGGTATATCAGTTAGGCTGAAAAAAGAGAATCCAAGCACTTTAACAACAAAAAAATGCTATGACATCATAGTGACATTGGCATTTAGCAGCTTGTTTTGTTTTTGCTTGGCAGTTAATTGAAGTTTAGATTCAAACGTATAAACGAAATATTAGTTCTTTAACTTTAATTAATAAAATACAAAACAATGATTATACCACTTCATGTAGAAGTTGTGCAAAAAAAACAGAGCCGTGCAAGTAAAGAATATGTAAAAGAGTTAGTCCATTCCTATTTATCAAACTTCGATACTTTGACTCCAGGCGCTACTATAATGAATAGTGATCTAGAAGAAAACTTAGAGCTCCGAGAGAATATACATTCCATAACATTCTGCGACGTGGAACACGATTCGGAAGTCGTTACGACAGAGTGTGAGCTTATATTTCACGTGTACGTCCTGGATGCGTTCGGCGCTGAGACGGACACCATGACGGACAACTCGTCGGGCGAGGAGCTCGCAGTGGCGGATGTATGGGCTTTGCCGGCCGAAGAGTTTCATGGGCTATGGGAGAGCCTAGTGTATGACTCAAAATTGAAAGAGGAAACCCTACGATTTGTCGAAACTGCGTTCGAATTTGCCGATCGCGGAGTAGATCCCAACGTGATCGGTTGGAATCGCGTAGTTCTACTGCACGGCCCTCCCGGTACGGGTAAAACGAGCCTCTGCCGGGCTCTCGCTCAGAAGCTGGCCGTGCGGCTCGGTGACCGGTTTCCACGCGCGCGTCTGCTGGAAATTAACGCTCACGGTCTCTTTTCCAAATGGTTTTCGGAGAGCGGGAAACTTGTTGCAAAACTGTTCGATCGAATCCGCGAGATCGTAGACGACCGGCGGCTGCTCGCGTGCGTACTGGTCGACGAGGTGGAGTCCCTGGCGCACGCGCGCCGCGCCGCGCTCGCCGGCCTCGAGCCCTCCGACTCCATCCGAGCCGTCAACGCGATCCTCACGCAACTCGACCGGCTGAAGCGGCATCCGAACGCCCTCGTCTTGACCACCTCCAACGTGACCGGAGCCATCGACGTCGCGTTCGTGGACCGCGCGGACATCAAGAGACTCGTGGGGCCGCCGTCGGAGCGCGCCGCGTACGAGATCCTGCGCGGCTGCTGCGGCGAGCTCATGGCGCGCGGGCTGGTGGCGCCGCGCGAGCGCCTGCTGCCGCTGCGCGTGCTGGAGGCGGCGCGCTTCGCGGAGACGGCGGGCTCGCGCGCCAGCGTGCGGCTGTGGGCGGCGGC
>DWRA01005184.1:0-10121 GCA_018250295.1 Spathilepia clonius
TGAGCAAATATGGAAAAAACGTTAGAAATATAGAAAAAGTAACAATTTGTTTTTCCGATACAAATTCCGATACTACGTCTGTCTAATATGTTCCGAATTTAATTATTGAACAATGACGCGTAATTTAATTCTAAGGCGATATCATGTTCGCCGGAACACTTAGTTGTATATAAATAAAAGCAAAGAAATATTGTAATGCTAAATGTTACAGATAAGTAACCTTCCCCAAACCGGAAATGAGATAACAAAGGTTTGACGAATGAGCCTCAGGAGTCACCCCCGGAACGCGTAATTTTACAGTTCGTTTCTTCCTGAAATTCAGACTCAGGGTTGAATAGCCGTATTGCTTATGTATTTTTTGATTAAGTTAACAAGATTTATTATTATTTTATATTATTGTTAGTTATAGACTACGAATGTTAAATTAATTTTCTTTCATCTATAAAAGTAAACTGGCTGAGCCTCGTTGTTGTAACATGACATAAATATAACGGAAATTTTATATCTACAAAAGTTTTAACAAAATGGGGCAAGCCGGTTGCATCAATGGGTTCTAATAACGAAAGTAGCCTAAGTTACTCCTTATAACATCAGCTTTTTGTCTGTAAGAGCCCAATCAAAATTGCTCCAGTCATATCGGAAATTAGCTCAGATAAACAGACAGGCAGATAGAGAAACAGACAAGTCTTAATATATATTTTTTGTTAGAAGTATCTTAAGCATTTGGTAAAAAATTGTTACTTTAATGTTACAAAAAACCACTTTAATTTAATTTACAATGATTATATTTCAAGTCAACGAAACGACGGATTACAACTAGACTATAAACCTGAAACTCCCGAAGTGCAACTAAGTATATCACTACTAAATATTCTGCCTGGCTCCCAAATATCCGTTTATGAGACGATTAAGCAACTATTGGTTTAAACTCGGAAAGTAATTTAAGTTAAACAGACGTTTGTGGGTGGGTTCGGTCTGTAATGGGGAAACTTTGAAGGCTCGATGGATCATTGAATAACGTCTGCTTTTATGTTACATTAGCCGCTTGTTTAACTACATACGAACGATCGATATTAACACAGTATACGAAGAAAATTTAGTTAATTTAATGGAAGTAGAACCCTTTATGTTTCAACCCGCTCTACATCAATGCTTTATCTATTTCCACATAATAACAACAGTGTTAAGCGCTGCTGTGTTCCGGTTTGAAGGGTGTAAGGGCGACGTACTTATCCAATTTGGTCTAACTTACTCTTAACGGGCAGCAACGCATCGGTGACTGTCTTTAGGCAGGATTCTAATCTTATTTTGGATGGATTACAACTGTTCATCAGTGTCAAATGCCACTTACCTTCAGCTTTGCATGCTCGTTTTCTACATCCATCATACAGTCAATATTAATATCAATACTTTTTATGGTATCAAGGTAAGGTAGCAAAGTTGCACACAATCTGTTCTAAAGTAAATACTCATTCTTGCGCGTGTACTTCTATTGTCCAAATAATACTGGAGTCGCTAGGGTTACAATTGCGTTATTATATTAAAGGACTGAGGTTAAAAACTTTGTATTTATCTTACCACGCTCTTATTATGTTAGACGGTGGCTACCAAAGGAAATCATCAGGAATCTGATCTAAAGGATTAATATTTCCATCGAAGTTTAACCGACCGTTTATTTCTGCATTGATCCATATTGTTGACTCGGCGCTTATTTTGCTCATTTGTTGAGCGTCGCTCTGACCCAGATACTCAGTCATGCTTATTTATTGGTTGGAAATATGTTAAAGTTCATTATTATATGAGCCGTGAATTTAGTCGAGTCATAAATGAATTACGATCGCGCTGGAAATTAAGCTGTTTATTATATTAGTGAGCAAATTGAGCCTATGCTTCATGACTTCGGCAAAAAGAAACGATTTTGGAAAACTTACATTACAATAGGTACTGATCTAAGATGTAGGTTTCGATTTTATGTCAGACATAACTAGATTTAGCTTTTATTGCTACAAATTTTTGGTAGGACTAAAATCTAAATGATGGATCTATAGATAACTACGCGTTGCTGATTATCCGCCTATTGTGGGCATGATGAAGTACTATCCAAAATTGTTCGAATAATAATTGTGTTTTAGTATTAACAATAATACTGATGATGATTAACTTCATAGAATGATATTTTATGAGACGATATATGAATAAAAGTAAAAAAACAATCATCCAACAAATAAGCCTCAGTATTCTGACTATAATGCTGAACAAATGAGCGAAATAAACGTTCAGTCAACAATATCGTTCGGTGAAAAAATAAATGCTCGGTTAAATGCTGATTGAAACATTTAAGTATTAAGCATGTATTGCAGTAATACCTCAGTAATATAAAGTCAATCAAAATATGGGTTCGAATCTTACATAACAATTGGTTCAGTCATGTATGTTTTAAAATTTATTACCAGTAACGTTCATCATGTAGAAAACCATAAGAAAATAATTAAGCTAAGATTGATATTTATCAAAATATGATAAAAGTTCTTAAAAAAATAAAAATATTAACACATGTATGTAATTTCTAATGTAAATTAACTTAAGGTTTATTTTATTCGCTACTCGTTTGTTTTATAAGAAATACAATTTCTACTAAAACTCATGATAGAAAGAAATGCGCTACCAAAACATCAAACATAACATAACATATGCATACAAGCAAACTATGAATGGAACTTTAGCATCCAAAATGCCTCGTTAGCTTTAAAAACAATCCTCATGATGATACCTCTCAATGCTTTAAACTCCCCCTCGCCTTTAGTTCTCGTGAATTACGCTTTATTCGTTTTGAAAGGCTTGTTGCAACTAAAAAGGGTATTTTCGGTAAAACTACTTTAATATCTACTTTCACCATGATGAGGGGTGTGATTTTGTTTCATGTCTCGATATTAATATGTTGTAATAATTTAAAATTTGTAAAACTACGTAATAATTGGGGATCAAAATGACTAGGCTAAAACTTTCAAGAGCAACTTTTTGAAATAAAATAACAAATAATAAATATTATCCAAAAGGGAGTCACAATTACGGTAAGGATAATATAATTATGTCACAAATACATGTTTGGAAGTGCGAAACCAACAGTGTGCAAAACTTCTTGTAGATAAAAGAATAGTTCCATTTTAGATAAAAAACAAAATTCCATTTTAGGAATAAAACTTTAATTTTTTGAATCAAATTGGATATAGGATAAGTATCGTAAACCTAAATAGAAAAAAGATAAAACATAATTTATCTGACAGTGTTTTGATTAAAGTATTAGTACCAAAAGAAATTCGTAAAGACATTTGTCGAGATTATCTTTTGAATTAGGATATCTTACCTTTAATTGAGGTTAAAATGTGTATAGAGTGAAATAATTGGTAGGTAAGGATATGTTATTTTTAAATTAAAATACATAGTAAATATATTGACATAACAGTTTAAATGGCTCTTATAAAATTAATTCAAGTGAATATCAAACAAAAACAATGCAACCTTTTCCGTAATAATAATATATAACGAATGTTTTTTGTAAAAAAAAACGGACAAGTCCGAAAAATAATTCTACAAATCACCTAAGCAAATGATGTCAATAAATGTGTTATTTTGACTCGTAGACTTTTTTCAGTCAATGAGTCAATTTAATATATTGGAGTAGATGAACGTAATGACGGTTGAAAAAAGCGATTACGCAGAATCGTACGTACCTTTTACCTGTTTTATGTAATTTCGCTTCATTGCTGATAATAAAAGCTTCTATCGCTTAATAGCAGATTTTATTGCGCAGGCGGAAACATAAAAATTCGAGTCGATAAATCCTGGAAACGTTTGCGAGGCTATTAAACGGATTATGGTTACTCAGTATGGGACTTTTGATACAATTGTAGTATCTTTTACAATTACAGCAATCAATGGAGTAATATATGATTTATTAAGAGAAACGTTATTAAAGATGCCCAATACATGTTTAAATCATTATATTCTTTGCTGTTTGCTGTGGAATTCAATGTTTGGTTAAATCACTTCAACTTACTTGACTTATAGAATTAGTGACTCAGAAATCTTAGCAACACGTCAAAATTAATTCTATACATCAAAGGTATACAAGAAAATGTCCAGTTTTGTCGAAAATTTGTTCTTTACAAAATTAACATCACAAAACCTAGCTCTATACAATGCTAAAATGCAATAAGTCCTATGATAAATATTTTGGAAAACAATTAATTTCTAGTCTAATCTATCAAAAACAACCAAACTTCAACTTCAAACTTCAAAACATGGATGCCACGCATTTATGTTCGTCCTGTAAAATTTGTGTTTTGGTGCTTAATATTGTATGCCTCTGAGATGCAAAATTATTCGATGAAAGAAGGAAGTTATTAAACAAGAAGATTCAGTCCAGATGATAATAATAAAATTTGTTCCCAGATTCCCCGTGACGGCTGACATGGCACCGGTCAGCTCCCTGCTTGTCTACTACGTCACGGAGTCGGGTGAACCTGTCAGCGACGTTGCTAGCTTCCATGTCAGACTTCTACATAAAGAGGTGAGTTCAAAATTACAAATAAACAAAAATACTACAGAAAACTCAATTTCAATATCGCTAAATGTGTAACGACGAAGGAATAAGACTCAAATATCAACGCACCAAAAGCCTCCCTCAATTTAACCGGGCTTAAATATAAAGAAAGTGAGGGTGAGATTATCCCCTACGAATTTAAATTTAAAACGCTGCGGACCTGACGCAACACTTCTGTATCAAATTGTTTGGAAATAATGAGGTCTCTGTTTTCTTTTATGTTGTTTCATTATTTTTTGTTCGATATGAAATAATTATTTTCTTACTTTTTTAGTGAAATGGAATAAAACTTTGTATTCTTTGAAATTATTTTACTGAATGTCTCGACTACGATAATCTTATATATCAATTGGTGATTAAGATACTTGGAAAATTTTATGAAGTTTTCAGAAATCGTTATTAAGTACCTTTTGTTGCTACTAAATCGATAAGGAAGCATCACTTCGAAAAGATATTCACGAGTAAAATGATTATCAGTTTTCGATGTCCTTTTAGTCCATACTCAAACGATTTTGAAATCAAAGTTCTGACATCGGAAAAGTACCGTCGTATATATAAACATTTATTGCCCATCCCACATGAACACTAATCAAATGTTTAGCCATAAAGTCCATCCGAAATGAAAAACGAGCTGCAAAATTTCATCAAAGTTGCCAAAATTTACGCCGCGCACGCGAACTACATGCAAACTCCCGTCTTTATTTAATATTTATACCAATTATAAAGCTTTACCGAGTCAGATGGCGTGAAATTGAACCGACATTTGCGAAGCTTAATTAGTGTAATGTTGATTTTGAAAATCCCCATTGTCTACCTTGTTTTCTTTATTTTGAACGACGTAAAGTTTGGGAGATGTGTGTCTGGAAAGTTTCGTATACGGCTTTGTTGTTCGAAAGTCTGACATGTTTAGGATCAAAACATTTCATAGTGGATTTAGGGTTATATGGATCTTTGGGTGAATAGGATCCATTTAAATCCCATTTTGACGCATAAACCACTAGGATGAAAATTCTTTGACGTATAGTGATAAAAATATGGTTAAAATATTTATACAAGAGGCGACAAAAATATTAATTGAGATCATAGACGATTAAAATGTTCGTAGAGGTGTAATTAAATTACGAGGTGTTAAAATTAACCAATTAGCCTAATTGAAAATTTTAGTAGTATCTCAAATTGTCTGCTCAAATTTGTTAATTACATCTTTAATAATAATTAGAAGTAAAATTGTTGAACAACTCCGTCACTTGACTTCGTCCGTCGTCTTGTCAATATTTAACATACTAGAATTAATTAGTTTTAGATTTAATATCCATATATTTTTATAAGGTGATCAAAAATTGTCCGAATATTACGAGTGTGCCATATTTGTAATTTGAAGGTTAAAGTTAATACAGAGTTCCACCTTTTTTATACTATTTAACTAACAAAGGAATTTTCAGTTAAAATAGATATGGTAGTGGTACCTCCCCGGTCAAACCATACTGTCTCTAACACCTTTCTGCATTTTATATCCATTTTAATTACAGTCAATACCTCTTCATCTAAGCAAAGCCTATTAATATTACTAAATCAATATCTCAAATCAACTAATAAAACATTATAATCTTCAGCAAACATGACTAAGTAACATGTAATCTGTACATCAGTACGGTTGATCCTTTAAAACCCGGATCTGCCGGTTATGTATCTGATAGGCCTTATCTACCGGATAATTTGACATTTTAAATTTTGACTTTATCTCATTTTAAGCACGGTTTTACAAGATTATAAAATTTTTATGGAAATAAGTGTTCACACTAGGCCATCATTATAGTGGTATGTTTTTAGTACATGACGGATCCGCCTTACTATCAAGCATATGGCAAGTGGTACAATGAATTCATTACGGAATATTTTACTCAAATTTATAAGACGTATATTATTATATCGTATTCTTTAGGGTGTCCTTTCCCAACTTTGTGGTACTGTTTAATTATTTTTTCTTCAAAATTGTTATAATGTTCCCAATCATGATTAGAAAGTGATATTCTATTCTTTTTCCCCGAATCCATAGTATTTGAAATGGATTTCATCACAATGGTACAGTAAGAGCTCTTTTTTGAAGCCAGCAGTGCATTAGGGATGCCTATAGTATTGCAAATGTGTAAAGTGGCGACTACTTTCCATCGGATAGTCTTCTTCTTTCTAGGGTTAATTATAAGACAGTTACGTAGAACATGTACCTACATTTCCGATTAATGGTTAATCACACCGAAATACTGTTCTATAGAAATTAAATCAATGATCCCTAAATCAACCTTTGTAATATTCAACAAGCATTAGTCATACGTCATTTGCATATGTACATATAGTGCCGTTGATCCTTTAAAATCCGGACCGGGTCGTGTGCGTGTGACAGGCTTTATCTACCCGGATAAAGATTTGACGGTTTCCATTTTGATTTCATGCCGTTTGGAACTCGTTATTGGTTCAGATATTCTGGATTTGTGGTTGATACACGGATCCGTTTTGTGGCACGCGTTGTGTTTCAGAATTTGATTTGCTAATACGGCATTACTATGTTAACAATGGATATACTCTAGTTTATTTTGGATGGTTATACAATCTATTAATTGACAATTATTGAACAAATTTCTCGATTTATTGCAATCTTTTTTACGTCCCATTGTACAGTCAAAGTCATTGCCCACAATTGGGTAGACTTCAAGTATTTTTCAACACGCTGGTTCAACATGGATGTAACTTGTAAACAAGATACAGGTTAATATTGGATGTTTTCAAACAGCCCGTAGTGTCGCCGACTAGGTTCAATGGCTTCTATTCAAAATCGACTAATCACTTATGTACAAAAATCCTGTTAAAATGACTATAAAGCTAACCATAAACAAAACTTACTATTTCTTTTCAAAATTCGTAATATTAAACGCAACATCAAAATGAATGAATTCACAAATTTCGTTAGCACCTTTAAAACCTTAAGTGAAGGGTGAGGCATATTGGGAACCCTCATTTCGTTTTATTCAATAAATAATACTGAAAGTTCTGATTCTAGTAATTAATTGGTCTGTCCTTTTTAATTAGCCTAATAGCTACGTCTCAATTCAGGCTCCAAACATTCTTACTGGCGACCTACGACATGTTTTAAACGCGGCCAACGTCCAAAATATTATGAAATATTATGTACCTATTTACTTATGTGAATATTTTTGGTTTGGCATAAAAATAAGATTTCAAGATAAAAAACATAAAATATGCATAATTATAGCCTTCAATCATCGTCAAATATTCATATAGAAATTTATACCGATAGAATCAGTTTGATTCCACTGGGTAGGTACCACCGTCACACTTATGTTCACCCATTTCTGGCGCGAAACATTTCCTGCGTTCCTGTGTGGATGCAGGCTGATTTAGATGTGATAATAGCGTCTTAGTCATCAATAGTGACTACGTATCTATGGTAGACTTCAGGTAGAATCACTGTCCTATATGTATTTGGTTTGAAAGATCCATAGGCGGCAATAATCACTTACCAATGGGGACTACTCGTTGGCTACTACAATTATATAAAAAAAAAGTGATAAAAATCGTCACAAGCTCAAATCATCAGTCGTGGACCCTTCTCCTTGCAGCCGACAACTATTATTCGGCGTACCCATTTCTCTTGACAAATTTTGCGCCTAATCGTCGCCCTTCCAATTAGCTTTATAGACGTTTTAATGCTCGGTCGACATGAATATTGACCATAATTTTGGGAATTAGAGCGCTACGCTTAAAGGGGAAAAGGAATTTTCGGTTAAGTTTAAACTTTAGTTCTATGTATACCTACTTTTACAAAATTCGTCTATTTTGATAACTCATACATTAACAAAATAAATGAAATTAAAATGTCTATAGTTTTTACAATCCATGACAGCTTCTATAATTATAATAACTGGGCGTGACTATTACACATATTACAAATACAGATCATTTTATAAAAGCAAAAAGTTATATTTTACAACAGAAATTGCTAAGAAATTCTGCTTAAAAGATATATCGAGGTAATCTTGGTTTAGAATATATACTTGGTTTACATAATGTACAAAATTTAAACTACTTAGTACATGCATAACTACGCATGGTCTGAAATAATCATAGTAAAAATTATTAGTAAACCGCCTCTTCACCAACTACAACTTTCTTGACAAATGGTACTTATAGTATTTATAAAGTAAATTGTGGAGAAGGTGCTTTCATAGACCCATAGAAAAATTTTAAAAAATAGATGAAAAGCCAACAAGTAATTTCTTTGCGGTGTAGATCAATAATGACCGGCGTTAATGTTAATAGTTGTTTGGTGCCCCACAAAAGGTTAACCAGGGCCAATTTGCAGGAGACAAAGTGTTCCAAATTGGCACGGTGACTGTACACTCCAGTATCGTTGGATTTAATCAACGGGCGAACTAATGAGAGGCAATTTGTTGTCGGTTAAAGGGAACTATTAGAGCGGCTGCTCTGACCATTCTATTGGAAATCGATTTAGCCACTTGTTCCATCATCAGTTTGAGCTAGCTTCACTGTCCTATTCATTTCTGTCATAAAGCGCAATTTTCTTGATCCGATCCCGTAGCAATATAAAATAAATATTTGAACAAATAATGTCTAAGTCACAGGAGGCTGTGTTTAAACTAAATAAATACTTGCGTTCCATTTCATTTCATCTCATTACGTCTTACTTCGTTTCGTTTCACGCATCTCGTTTCATTTTGTAACTTTTGGTTTCCTTGCTTCAACTAATAGATAATTTTGCTATCACTGCTGGGCACGGATCTCCTCTCAGAGTAAGGGGATATATCCCACGCACCTTTAAGAACTTCCTTTTTTTTTGAAAGAACTCTCAGGTATACCTATAGGTTTGCTCACGATGTTTTCCTTAGGCGTTAAAGCAAGGGATATTTGATTACTAATACACACATTATTTGTGATGACAACTGAATAGAAATAAAAAGTCTTAATTTTCAAGATTCTTAGTATAAAGGTGACTACATTCATATATATTATGTGAAGTGCATACACAAACCACCTATTTAAAGTTAACAAAATCCAGGTCATTAGTATATCTGCGAAGAAGCCATCGTCAGCTGCCGGCAAGTAAGTAGTGTCATTACTCTTATCTCCGAATAAATTGAGTGTGCAGACGATAGATTTAGGTCTTCGAGAATTTACTATAATTTGACAAATTGAAGATGGACTCCGACATACTTTTAGTGTTTTTCATTTACATTTTCATTTAGTTATGAGTAAATATTTTGTAGTTAACAGTATTATATAATTTTATATAAGTATAATGAGCAATGATAGACTAAACATGTGACATTTTATCTTCGATACGCACTTTTGGATATACACAATTCGTGTAATTGTTAGACACATCTTGTTTCAATAATGGAGGAAAATATCTTAGGCCAACCTGCATTTAAAGGTGGTAGAACCCTTTTAGTTCGACTCCGGCGGCACCACCGCCACACTTATT
>DWRA01005185.1:0-10121 GCA_018250295.1 Spathilepia clonius
GACTAAGTTGGAATGCCTCGTTAAGTTTATCTCCCTTACCACGCACTTCAAACCAGAAGACAGCAGCGCTTAATACTGCTGTTATTAGGCAGAATTAGGTGTGGTGGTGGTGCCGCCGGAGTCGAACTATAAAGGGTTCTACCACCAATAAATTTTGATTAATTAGAGCTAGCGTTTAACATTCGCTGATGTAAAGACTGCGCTTCGTTCTGGATAAAGTTAGAACAGATTACGACCATTATCATAATCATTAGTTTTTATAATATGAATTTATCAATTTGTCAATTGTAGAACAAAACTAAACGCTATTGACATGAAGCTCTTTTGATAAAACTTAAAAAGCTCTCATTCAAAGTTTCCGGAGCATAGGCATCTAATAGCGATTATAGTAACTTACATTATAAAAATAGTTCCGTTTTAAATAACTGTATATTTAATTGAACGCATTACATGGTACAATCAGGATTCAAAACACCATTTTTCCCTCCTATTTGGCTCGAATGACGCCATCGCGACGCCATGACCCACGATAATAATCAAGGCGTGATCTTAGTCATATACCGTTTAAAATATTCTTAAGTGTTTTAACCACAATTAGATTATATGTTACATAATGCAAAAGTGGTATAGTGTAAGATGTTCAGCTTTACACTGCCAGTAATCATATAAAGATAGATTCTAATTTTTAGATCACTAATTTTTCTGTAAATTCTTACACAGTCTCCAGCTAGGTCAGATTACTAAACCTGGGAGTTTCGCAATACCTGGATGTTTTAGTCAAGATGGGTTCACGGTACCTACAGGATGCCCTAGCAAGAGGTGTCGATCTAAAAAGCGACATTAAAATATGTATTTAGTTCAAATATTATAATACAGATATGTTTTACTACTGATAATAGATAAATATGTGTCACAACGGCTTTCTAGACCATAACTACAACTACATACGCATGATAGAAATATAATTCTTTTTCCTTAGTTTGTCGCTTAGTATTGGCCAATTCATTAAATCTGCAATATTTATGAGATTCTACGAACGACAACTACGTCACGATGGCAGCAAACTTTAAATCACGCGCTACTTGTAGGAAATGGTGGTGTTCACAGGGAAAACCGCAGATTTTAAAATACTTAAACATTAAAACGTTTAATAAATATTCATTGTGATTGTTTAACGCGTGCCTTGATTCCAAAATAATATAGGGATTATTACTGTTTACAATGATTTATGTGTATGATACCTATCAATCTGACCATGGCGGATTCTTCAGTACTTACCCAGTAGCAAGTATTTAACGATTGTTTTCCAATGATAACAACTGCGATGGACGCTTTATTGAGGTATTAGATAGGCTTGTTCATTCTTCAAGTGGATCGAGCGGGAATCATTTTTAGTCTTGTACGTGATATCAATCACAAGCGAATTTGCATAGACTTATCAGGCAGTTTTCAGTTGTAGTGACTGTATGTGTTCGCGGTTCTACGATGCCCTAATGAGCCCGACGTTACCAACGGTACCGAAATTACGAACTACGTAAGCGCGCATGAGGCCTAGCTATTAATGGCCACCCATCCAACTGTTGACCATGCCAAACTTTTTTTAAATATTTTAGTAGAAAACCTATTAATGGTCACCCATCCAAATGTTGACCATGCCAAACTTTTTTTTTAATTTTAGTAGAAAACGAGCATTTAGTCTACCTAACGGTAAATAGTCAGTGCCATTTATAGACATCTGTAGTAAACATTATATAGAAGAAGGGTTCTATCTGACGTCATTTACAGACGCGTTGGTACTGCGGATTGTGGAGTAAGAAAATCGACTCATATCTAAGACATTGTTTAATTTTGCTGTACAGTTGTGATTTACACAAACTACGAGTATCACTTCATAAATTTAATATATATAATTCCAATACAGTGCAATGGATTGGTAAATCGACTTTCAATTTCATTATATTTTTTACTTTAATTTGCAATAATTTAGTAACAATCGTTTCTAAAACATATCTCAGAGAGAACCTATAATTTTCACAAGCATAAAATATTCGTTAGAAAAAATATCTATCGTATTTACTTGTAATTGCAATTGGCATTGAGTTTCTCAAAATAATAAAAAATACATCAATAACTCACTAGTTTGTAAATGAAACCACTATTGACGTCGAACTGAATTTCCCAAGCCCAATACAAAAATTATTTCCTTTTATTGAACTCAATTGATATGCTAGCCTTGTCCGCAAAGGCCCAGTTGTTTATAAATACCTTATCATCCTTAAAGAAACAATAATACTGCAATCGATACCTTGTCTTACTACAAAAGTGTTAACGCATGCGATAAACGCTATGGAAAAATCATACTATTCGAATAGACCGTGCTTATGAAAATAATGCTTACAGAAACGTTAGAGAAATAATGAGATTTTTTTTTCCTACACTCCGGCTTGGGTACAAATTCGTAGCACATATCTCTGATTTTGAGAACTGTATTTACGCAAAATTAATTGTCTATCTAAACGGCGACGGAAATCTTAGAAAAATATGGATACATATTGTGCGAGTTCTGCATTATATTTCCACAGTTGTGTGAGTCTGTAAAACTATCAGCTTGGTGAACTATGACTTTTAATTCCAACGAGTAGTGTACTAGTAACGGAGTCTCCATTTTTACGCTTATATAATAATAGCTACGCAATGTATTGCTAAGATTACGTTAAAATGCAACATGTTTATACACGAAGATTTTGTATCATTTACAAGAAAAACGACATTTTTGTGATCTACGAGAAATAATGTAATAATCGCTTCTACTTATATGCCTTCAGTGAAACTTGTCCTTAATGGTTGTTAAGGAAAACCGTACTTTGTAATTTAACGCCGTGCCTACAGCAATTTGAGGATTGTACTACGGCGCCAAAGACAAAAAGTATAAATAAATATAAAACTAAAAAACCTTAAAACGTTTCTTATTATGTTATTAAAAACACATTATTCAAACCAATAATCTGCTGCACGAAACGACAATTGAAACTTTTTTTGTATCTTTTTAATGTAACCCAAAAATATAAAGAACGTACAGTTTAAACTGGTAGGCCTAAAGTCTTGAAACAATTTTCATAGCTGTCTTTAGCTACGAACCTTCTTTACGAACTTTTAAGAGATCTTTGGAGCTCTTTGGAGAGCATGAGCAAATTCTATTATACTGTTTCAATAATATATAGGGTAAAAATCTTATCTGGTTCCATTTTGATAGAGACGTAAGTTACAGGTAAATCGTACTGCTACATGTTTCTAAGTGCTCAAAGATCTACTCGTACAAGGCGTAAGTAATCACTCATAGATGTACTAACCCTGTAGCTTTTTTCCTGTACACCTACTAAAAATGACAACAACGTAAAATATTGATAACATAATTAAAATTTTGTATTTATAACTAAACATAAATTAATATGAAATATGCCTGCTTTTCATTTTTATAAATAACTAAATTTTTTCATAACATTTTATATTAGTCTGTGACCAAAGTATGTATAATTTGAAACCTACATAAAATGTGGATTTAATAAAAAAACATCAGTTACGATTGTTTATTTTTAAGGTAAAATACAAAAAGTACTTTACAAAATTACTATTTCCGTGGAAAGTACAGCTATATGATGTAAAACAGGATAACAGCTTCAAAAGTTTCAAGTCTTCCCTCCTCTTAGTCACTGGCACAAAGGAAGCCTCATTAAAATCTTCAGAATGGCAATTTTTCTATAATTTTGCTTTGTAACTTTAGTGGCAAGGCTTTAGTGAAAAACGAGTTATAACATATACTAAAAAAGGTTTTTGTACCAAGACTGCAAAGGTTTGTTGTTGTGGACTTACAACTTACCTGAAATACTTAGTTCTTGTTTGTTGTTTTTTTTATTAAAAAATAAACATCTTTTTAAAATTACGTAGAAGTATCAAATGAGCATATAGTCTGCCCGGTATAGGTCTACTGCTGCCCATGTACATCTGTAATCAATTTCTGCGATCGATCGCAAATTCGCTGTCAGCCCTGAGGACTAATTTGGAAAACTTGGAATAAGTATATACACCAGACACTACCACCCTTATAACAGACCACATACTTCAAACTAGAATACAGTAGCGCCTAACACAGCTGATGTTAAGCAGAAGCAGGTGTAACGGTGATGTCTCCGGAGTCGAAACATAAACAATACTGCCATCTCCAAAATAACGATTATTTATCAATAATTAACCTGTGGATACTAAGAAAACTTTCGCCTTAACTCTTACAAATATATTACTATACCTGCATAATTAAAAAATATAACTTATTTTGTTTGAGAAGTCGGTTAAAAATAACTATAATAAAGCTAAGCACAATGCTGTTTGAATATTTTCCTTCGTAATTAATGAATCACAAAAACAACAAAATATTATTATTCTGAAGAATTATTGTGCCATAAGTAGGTGTAACCAAAATACTTTATAAAGTCACTCTACGTAATTATACAAAAAGTGTGTTAAATATAAATATGGAAAAGTTATAATAACAAATTTGGATATTTTGCAAAAGTATTGCAAGTAACATTAAACATGCTGCGAAAAATATGCAAGCAATGGAATATATGCTTCTGGGAAGCAGTTAGGTATCTAATAAATATAATTAATTAAAATTACAACAGTTACGTAATTATAGTTTTACGCAAATTACTTATTCTTAATTAAGTAACAGAAAGCCAAAAACACTATTTGAATCCGACGCATTTTAACAAATTCGTATAGATCTAATTTGTTTTCTTTTTTGCTAATTAAAACTATATGGTATACAAGTAAATACCAAGCTTTAAATTTACAGATACACTACCAAAAACTAGGTAACATAGCGATAATAATTTCAGTTTGAAACAAATAGAATTCCAGGTTCGAATCTCGACCAGATCCGGCGCCAATAGATATTTTATTTACATATCAATTTGTATCAGAACATCGGTAACCAATACTATAAACATTTGAGTAAAGGCGAGGCAAGACGCCTGTGAAGTGCGATATTGCATTTCATGTTAAGCCGTGGTATTAACGGACATAATCCTAGCACTTGTTTAAAACAAATAAGGTATTAGCTGAGATAGCTGTCTTATCAAAGAGACATGTTCGACGTAAGTATTTATTGCGTTCTTATGATGTTTAAATTGCATATATTGTCTTCGTATTTTTATATGTTAAAAGAAAACTTCATCGATTTGCAATGTTTTTATCCATACTGATCGGGTAAAAACGAAATCCTAATACTAAACATTTGCTGCTGTGTTTGTTACATCACAACAATTTCTTGAACAGTAATAGATAGTCACTTGAAATTTTCGCAGAGTATGTATTAAGATGGTCTCTATAAGGGCAATAAAATAAAACTATTTCAAAATGATGAAAATAAAGGGGAATTTTGTGTACTCATATAAGAAACCGGTACCTTTCGGCATTTTCGGTGTATAACATTGTGATAAATATATGTGACAGTAGTGCCACACTCGTTAACCTTTAAGTCATTTTTTGTGTAGGTTTAGTGATAGGATATTCGTTAATGGGGGTACTTTTCGTATCCCTAACTAAGATATTTTTGGTATGGCGTTCTGAATGTGGAGTGTAAGATTTATAACTGAAATCTTAGTAACATTTTGTTATAATGAACATTTTTACACTTTTTTTACGAACTCCCACTAATCCCATACAACTAATTACAAAATTTGTTATACTATTTCCATTCAATTAATTTGTGTTTTTATATTATAGGTATGTAAACGTAATTTATTTTTTATATATATATATGCATTGATAAGCTTTGTCTATACATAATAAATTGTGACATTAAGAAATATACGAATTAATCTATAATGAGATCGCTTGCTACTCAAATCACACCTGTCTCATACTGAGTTATATCGTTCATATCTTCCCTTTCATGAAAAACCCATGTATTTGCTTAGTCATTATGACTAAGCGGTTATAGCAATTCTAGCTTTTATTGAAATATTCCTCAATATAGCTAATAATTAAGCTTTTCCTTTAATTAGATGGTTAATATGCTGAGTATCAACACTATACTGTCATCTTCATTATAATAAGTCTCTTTTAAAAATACAAAACCGACTCTAGTACCACTTCAAAGTACAAACTAATTCAAATAAAAGTTGATTTAAACGTACACAGGTCCAAAGACGCTTTCATGAATTTCGTTAATGAACAGAGGTTTCATTAATGAAGAACAAAACGGAGCTTTCATTAATGAAGACAAAGGCTTGACGTGAAAGTGATTAAACTGCAGATGAATGAAACGGCCGAGCTTTTTTTGAATTTGTCGACCTTTTGTAAGTTTGGACACAAATGAACTGATATTTTGTTTACATAACGAACTATTTCTGGTTACCGATAACAAATACATTCGATTCTTTTCACAAGTAATGAAACTGAAAACTATACATTGTATATTTATTTTTTAACTAAAAGTTTACAAAGAAAAAAGATTATATATTTTGCCAATTAAATATTTCTGGACATCTTTTTTTGAGACTTTGTAAACTAGGTAATACTTAAGTAAAAAATAATACTTACTTAATAAAATATGTATCAAGTTGCAATCTTTTGCTGTCATCATAAATCGAACCTGTATCCTTTGGCGCAGTAATAACTTACACTTGTGTATTACACATTATAAATTCTAGATTATTCTCGAAACTTATGATAAGGGCTTTCTGAGTTAACAGTCTTTTTATCGACGTTGCTTCTTTAATCCTGTATCGTTAAGTGCACTTGAACTTATACCGTACTTAGGTCAGCTTAAGATAGTACGAAGACAGATTATATCTGGATTGTTTACTACGCATGGTAGGGATTGTGCAGGATTTAGTAATGAGTACTAAGTAAGTTTAAAATATAGGGAATAATAGGGTGCATTTTACAGGCTTCAAGTAAAAAACTAAAACTTATTAGAGGCCATTTGATTAGTGGCTGCTATTAGCTATGTTTTATAGGCGCTTTCGTGTTTCGGGGGGCACAATATTATTATTATTTTATATAATGAAAGAAATAGGAAACGAGCATGCACTCAACCCAAGGGAAGTGGCAACTGGCGCTCATGGATAATATAAGAATGTTACCTAAGATCGGTCACAGATGCGTTGCTACCCTAACGATTAAATTGAAAAACCTCGGGTAAGTAAGTCTCTTATCAACCCCTTCAAACCAGATCAGAGATGTTGTTAATACTATTTACTAAAGCCGCTATTTTAGATCATATTATGTATCAAAAACATGTCATTATTTCAAATACTCGTGTATGTTACACCTGTGACCTTAACCATAAACTTAAGTTCAGTCACACAATAAAAATGCTACGATTAGTTTATTTAGTTACAAAATAAATCACGATAACACGAAAACTATTAATCATGCAACGGTTTGTGTTACCACAAAATATATAAGCTGAAACGTGGAATTTCACGATACTTAGGTATTTCAGTTCTTGACCGGTCAAAGACACATGCTTATGCGGATTTTTCTACAAGGTCAGTTGGTTTTACCCAACTGCGACAGGAAAGTTATATATATTGAGTATATGTCTATTTTCTTGATATGATTGAATGATAGGTTGATCTGTATTTTAAATATTTTATTTTATTTCATAACACTTTATTGGTGGCAACGCCATCTGCGTTATATTCAGGCATCTATCTTATATTCTAGTACTACAGATAGATGGCGTTTACTGTGGTACGGTATTTTGGATTTTTTAATTTTCGAGTACTTTTAAGGTGTATGTCTAAACAAAGTTCAAATTAACCGATTCTGAACGTTTTAAATCTAATAGTTTCAAAGTTGTAAATTCCAAAATCGTCTATGTATCGGATCTTGTAATCTTAAACGCGAAAGTTTACTTTTTCTGACTAATCCATAACATTGGCACAAATTGGAAATCTCAGGGCTAACGTCTCAACAAGTGACATTTCTCAAGTAACCGGCTTAAGAATGGGATCAGCGTTCAACTTGATAAAGCAATTATATTTTTAATGATGCCCACGTAACTATCACTGTAAAAAATTAACAAAGGCTCGAGTAAACAGACAGTTTAATTGTATGGGTGTTGTTCAGCGTATTAAAGAAATATTACAATAAGCGGCAGTTGCATTTCACGATGTCACCTCATGTGCTCTTATTACGAAGAACTTACGAGTGAAAATTGTTTAAATATGAGTTATCTGTTACCAGAAACGTATACCTATTGTAGCTTGGTTCACAAAGGATTATATGTAATTTACATATGTATGTTATAAGTAATACGCGACAAAAACGTGTGTGCAATTAACACGCTGTACGTTACAATATACTTGCTTATTTTCAACAGATTTCGCTGAGGAAGTCATTTTAATTTAATATGCAGGTCTTTAAATTAATGTTAACAAACTTAACTTTGGTTTTTTCTTTAATTAACTTATCACAATGTTCTTTCTACTACTAATACTAATACTTCAAGCTCTTTTTTCTACTACTAATACTTCAAGCGCGATTGTTAAACATATTTTGAAGCACATAAGAAACTTATTAGTCCTTTGCTTGTATTTCTATATGTTTTTAAATAGAAACTTATATATATCATGAGGTGGTAGAACCTCTTATAGTTCGAATCTGGCAGCAGCACTACCGCGCCTATTTATATCTAATAACAATAATGTTAAGGTACTGGTTTGAATCGAGACATACTAACAGAGGTATTCTAACTTAGTCCTCAGGGGCAGCAAAGAATGTGTGGTCGACACAAAGAAACATTTCTTAACTTATCTGGGATTGATTACAAATTACCATGGGTCATGGTCACTTACCAGCAGGTGAACTGCATGCCCGTTTGCTACTTCAAACATTTACAAAAAAAAAACTGAAAAAAGCACACATACCAAATGTTTTTCAAAATAGAAGACGATATTGTTCGAAGCACTCGTTTACTACAATCAGGTGTATGTAACAGTGATATTTTTTCAAAAATATTCAAAACTACAATATCAGTTTTCGATTCAAAAGGATATTCAAGTACCACAGTAACAGAAAAGCACGCTTAAATAAATCTTAGATCAGCCGACGGGCAATAACGGCTAAAATGTACAAAAAAGGAACATGTACGAAATATTTAGTCTTTTTGTTACGAATTAAATTACAGCCGTTCTAATTCAGTCTGGCCACGTACGGGTGCAAAAAGCTATTGCCGATAGATCAGTGGTTCTCAACCTGAGTGTACTACTAGTGTTAATCTATTTGAGATCCTTTTATCCTCTTTGATACATGCTTCTTCTTGAAAAAGGGGTTTTGTCTATTATTTTCATTATTAATTTGAATAAAATGTCAGCAATGTTTACCATTATCTGACGTACTACTATTAAAGTGCTAAGCGTTATATAAATATTTATGATAAGGTGGCTACGATTTCATAAAATAAAAAAGTGTGTTTTGAACGCATATTTAGGCACAAAAATCCATACGCTTACATAAATATTTTCTTTATTTTATAGCTAAGATATAATATACAAGATGATGAGTTTAATAAAAAAAAAGTAAACAGTTTGAGGACCTCTTTACATACGATAATTTAAACACAGCACCAGACTCCACGCTGCGTTGGATTTTAACAATTCTCGCAATGCCCTTTCAAATATATTTATGTCGTTTAACGTTCTGATAGATATATTTTTTAGTTGACAAATTATATATTTCTGCATTTCTGATGGAGATGGTAGAGCTTATGAAAACTCGAGGTATACGTGTTTCTTGGCTATATGAGTAAGATTATCACACAAATAGACAGAGCTTTTAAGATAGTTTAATATTCAATCGTCGTCAACCGAGTGAAAGAGGTTTAGACCACAGTACATAACATACACCACACTCATGAGTTTTCATTTTTTTTCTAAAATTATTAAACATGTTTTTTTTGACGACCCGCATGGCGGAGCGGTCACCATAACAGTCTGACACGCAGTGGGTTCCGGGTTCGATCCCCGGCTTGATAGGTATCTGAATGATGAGTTTAGATTTCTGTTCTGGGTCTGGGTGTTTGTGTATTCGTCTTTGTGTGTGTCCATGGC
>DWRA01005186.1:0-10121 GCA_018250295.1 Spathilepia clonius
CATTCCGTACATAACTGGGTACTTCTGTGATAATACAAATAAGTTCTTTTTCTACATGTATTCGTTGATATTAACAAACATATGATCCATCATCCATAGATGTCTCAGGCTCGTGCATGCAGACATCTATTAAAAAACGTTAAGCAGTGTAGTCCTCGCCTTAAGACGTGACACAGATTGGACATTTAAACAAAGAATCCTTTCAAAAAAACGAATTAGCCCTAATCCGTAAGCTGTTTCAAGTGAAGCCTTAAAACCAATGAATACGTACTACGCCGGGAACTCGGATCTTTAATAGGATAACGTTCAAACAGACAAGCTTAAACAATAGGCTTAACACACAATAAATGTCACGGAACAAGCCTTCACAAACTGTCTTCATTTTATCTTAGTTGTAATATTTTCTCACCTTATTTGCTTTCTGATTCAGTGATTCTTCCGTCTTTTTAATATAGTTTTTCTTCTTATGTTAGGATCAAAACCGATCCCCGTCCATCTGACGTTGAGTAGCAAACGAGCGTGCATTCCTTGTGATGGTAAATGGTCACTGCTATCCATGGACGCCTGTGACCAACTCCATATAAAACAGATTCTACCTGAAGCCGATCGTACACGCGTTGCTGGACTAAACTAGGGTAAATGGTCGCTGCCACTACTGTACCTTTAAGTACCTTAAAATGAATTGCAGTGCTAATTAATGTTGGCCACATATCGATAACTATCAATGCGGACTAATGTAAAACGCCTCGTGCGAGTTCCTGTATCCTTCAGAGTAAAATGTAGAAGCTTTTAACACTGCTATAGGGCAAAATATTTCGTATTGGTACCTCTTTTAAATTGTCAACACGATGATCTATGGTATGATGTTCAAGTAATACAACAAAAACAAAGTGATACGCAAAACCTACTTCGTCACGCATATCATCAATCATTCGCGGTTTCTCCTGCCCCTTTCTTGCTAGAACTAATGTCCTCGTTCAAGCAGCTGGTATATTCCACCTATCTATTTCATATCGACCGTGACACACTTAGTGCTGCACCATCTGTCCAAATTGACGACATATCATGTATAATGCATGTCCAATTTATAAATCTAAGTTGCGAACCATTTTCATAATATTTGTCTCAATCTAAATTGTGTAGTTTTAGTCTAGGGTTAGTCTATGTCCTCTCAAGTATTGTCTATTTTTCTATTTTACTTCGAAAATTATTCCAAATTTCTAATTTTGCAATCCGATTCAGTTTTCGCTTTTTTACTGTTACTTTATGGTTTTTATTTAAATTTGTTCCGGTGCTACGCACACAGTTTTTAGCCAACTTCTTATCCTCCATTATTCTGAATAAACAATTCACGTTTTTATATCAGGTGCAAAAATAGATTTGTATTACATCTCTGTTTCACTTTGTCTATAAAAATGTCGATAACTTCTTGTGCACACCAATTACAAATATAAATATATCTACTATATAAATTCAAACTTTTACTTCATGCAAAAAGTGAACGACAAATCTACATACACACTTAGAAATTAACTTGGAATAACGAGCATTAATTTATTGACCGAACATAATTCTGACCAAGAAGTTTCACTTGTGACATTTGAAAGTGGACTTCACACGTCAAAGAGATTCATATAGATCACTCGGGTAGTCGGCTCATTACTTAGGAGACGACAGGACATGAGTAATATGTTGTCTAATAAAGAATACGTTTGTCCAACTACAAGACTATAGAAACAGACAAAGAAATAAGTAATGAAGAGAAGGCGACCATTGGAGCAGTGTCACGGCGTTGTAAGAATGAACTTATGCATGAAGTCCCGTTACTTATGAATTTTCACTCCTTTTTAGTATCGAGGTTAATAAGTTACGAATATTTAAACGGTTGACATGTTTCTTGTCCTCCAAAGAATATTAGAATTAAGTTGTATTTTTAATTTAAAATTCAATGCTTATCTATGCTTATTTCGTAACACTTTCACTAAATGCTAGACTGTAGTTTTATCTCAATAAATAGACGTTTCAATTTGTTCAATAGTCAATTTATTGTTCTATTTGTAGACAAAACGATGCTAAGTTTGGGTTGATAGGCAAAAAGACAATGATTTATTCAAAGTAAAGGCGGCGACGGTCATTAAACACTAACGTTTGCTAATTTGTAACGAACTGTTTTAAATTAAGGATTCTATTGAATTCACAACTAGTTTTTCTTGTTTTAGAAACTAGTACAGCTGGTATCTGAGTTCTATTTGAGTTCACAATGCCTTTCTTATAGCGATTAAAGAAATCTCTTGGTTTTACAACCGTATAAACGTCCTAAATTTGGGTTGTAAAAATGAGATGTAATGAATCATTTTGTTAATTCTGTTTTATTTCAAATTTCTGTGTCTTGTCCAAATTAATTGCTTTAAAGTGAAAATGAAACGAAATTATTGGAACGTTAATAACAGTGCAACAATTTTCTATTTACGTAAATGGCAGTGACTCACTGTATAATAAATTGGAGTATACTTAGCTATAAATAATCCGAGTAATAAAGCACTCAGTATTCTGAGATATACGCGGCCCTAAAGCATCTAGGCTGGCTCCGTCAAGCGTAAAATGATATGGAAGTTTCGACGCACCGACGTTCGCAAACGGTATTTGCACAAGTTTTTTTCTCAAATAAGAATAATGCAACAAGAGCATTCACTCCGCAGAATGTACTTTTTTATATGATGCAGTAGTAAACGAGCATGCAGTCCACCTCCGTGGATATTTATTATCCACCCCAGATAAGACTAGAACCCCCCTGAAGTCGAATAAAGGTGCGTTGCTACCCATGAGGACTAAGTTGTAATGCCTCAGATAAGTATATTTATAAACTGTTTGATACTAAAGAAACCAATACAATGTTGGTCATTATTTAACTAAATTTGACTCCACGGATCACGTAAGCTGTTATGAATACTAAATGCCTTGATAGGTAATGACTTAAAAACGGGATCAAAATCAACAAAATACAATGTAATTGTGATTTTATAAGTAACGACGAAGAATTAGTAAATGTCAAGATTGTTAATAGTACGCACGCTGCAACAGATCCTCATTGTGCAGAAATCTCAATCCACAATAAGCTCGATAAACCACAGTTTCCTCGACCGGAAAATCATATGGACGTTCGCAATAAGTTTATTAGGCCACATGCAGAATTGAGTGTATGCAAATTCGCGTGAAATTGCAATGGAGCAACAGTGTCCGTATCGGCTTGATCGGCTCTTGCGTACGGTACGTTGCGTGGCCGGTAATGGACATGGTTGCTCTGTTTCCTGGTTAGGTGGTGGTTCACGAATGTGTGAATTGGTTTCTTGGTTTTCTTTGTTTGAATTTGAGCATATTGTAAATTGTTGCATGTTGATTTGTTGTTAAGGATGCGTTCGTTTTTGTTTTTGTTGGTGATTTGTCTGACTGTCGTGCGCAGTTTTGAGTTCCATCTGCGGTTAAGTAAATAGTCAAATAATTAATTTAGATTTATTAAAGGTGGTAGATCTCTGTGGATTGACTCCGGCGGCACCAACGCCACCTATTTCTGTCTAATAACAGCAGTTTTAAGCGCTGCTGTCTCTGGTTTGAAGAGTGTGGTAAGAGAGACAGGGTTATACGAAGAATTCTAACTTAGTCCTTTGGGATACCAACGCGTCTGTGAAAGACCTCGGTAGGATTCAAATCTTATCCGAGATTGATTAAAGATGTGCATGGAGAATTGATATTTACCATCAGATGGACTGCATGATATCTTGCCACTTCTATAATATAAAAGATACTTCGCGTTTTCTTGTTAACATATCAAGGACTAAATGGTGTTACGTATATCGCACGGTTGTCTGTCTGTGTGATACAGTTCTAAATTCGGTCCCCAGTTAGATAGGTATTTAAATAACCTGATAGTCTGTAGTTGTCTATGTGTATATGGCACCCACCACGCTTGGAATTTTAATATGTGACTATGAGTTAGAAAGCGTTTTATTTATGAGATTTCACACTTAGCAAAGTGTCTACACTTCGTTAAGTGATGAGTTTTTTTGGTATTCAATTGAAATTGATTTTATAAACAAGCCACCTTTTTAGTGTAATCTTCTAGCACCGATTTCTACCTTCTATCATTAGGTTTCATTATGTTGATATGTGGCGGAGGCTCAAAGGGTTCAGAGTTCGTCCCGCTGCCATCTGCGTCATAAATTTAGAATTGTTCTGGGTCTGGGTGTTTTTGTCTTGGTGTGTCATCATCCGCGACACAAAGCGCGTAGGTATGAATGTAGAATACAACAAACCATCATTACTTAATGTAGTAAGAAACGTATTACAACAGAACAATTTTAAACAAATAACAAAATTACGACACCAGCAATGCGCCGTTACAACAATTAAACACAAACATTACTATTGCGTTATAGTAAGAAAGTGTTTTATCTAAAACAAAAGCATTGAACCCATTGTGTTTCCTATTATCAATTCCATGACAGTTCGTGATAATAACCACTAGAAACAACACTACCAAGACACATAACATTACTCATGGCAAACGTGGACACGAAGGATGCGGGCATATATGATAAGCAGCTTTCGTAGTTCGTTATCGTGTGTGTGTATAGCACTAGCTGAGAACCGCGGTTGCATCCGTGTTTAAAAAAATGTAACATGCCATAAACTTAAATGAAACTTTGTACTCTCAACAGTTTTAAAAAAATGTAACATGCCATAAATATAAACGAAACTTTGTACTGTCAAGTTTTAACAAAGTGGAGTTTGCACTTTAATTTTTACGCCGAATCTTAAATCTTTTTAAGTAAAAGTAGCCTATCTTACTCTGTAACATGTATCAGCCAGTAAAAAGAGCGACAAAAAATTTAACAATTTCGTTTACATTATGGGTACCGTATATGCTTTTATATACATTTAGTAAAAAACAATTATTGTGTCGTTACAAACAGATTTCAAATTTATTTGTATAAATAGGTGTTTCGTTTGAGCACCAATTGCACGGACTTTTCTCTGTTCGTTCGCCACAAAGTTTTGACACCATCCAAAAGTTTTGACATAACTATCTGTCAAATTCATCTTTTGAAAGTTTTGGATTTCTCACAAGTTTTGTCCAATTTAAGTTTTTGCGTTATCTACAATTTGATTGCCTTCATCACAGTCTACTGGCCACTGTACATCTATTACGAAATTTCGAATCCGTCCAAAAGTTTTGAATTTCTCACAAGTTATGTCAAATTCAAGTTTTTGCTTCATCGACAATTTGGTTGCCTTCATCACAATCCACTGGCCGTTGTATATCTATCGCAAAATTTCGAATCCGTCCAAAAGTTTCGGATTTATCACTAGTTTTGTCCAACTCAACTTATTGCTAATTCTTTAATTTTGGCGTTAGTTTCACGAACCGTTGGCATCTGTACGTTCCTTTCAAAGTGAGCAATCAGCCCAAAAAATTTTAATTTACGATGAAACAAATGACAAATTCACCTTTTTACTACTATACAAGTACTACAGTACGATATGAAGAACATCTGGCCGATACCGGAACTACAAATGGACTTGTACTGAGAAGCCAAAAAATACAAGCAGCACATATACGGTGTCGCGTTGACCGTAATTTTGACAGGTAATTTGTCCAAGCTGTTACACAAGTGGTGTAATTTTGTCGTGGAGTTTTCACTGAGCCCATATAAGAACGTCCGTATTCCAAAAATATCCAACATTTTTAATCTCGAATGCTATAACGCTGATATAGGTGTGCCGTGGTGGTGCTGCAGTGGATCTATAGAGGGTTCCACCTTCAAAATTATCAATAAAGTTAACATATCTTTTGTCAGTAATGACTCATAGCATCAGGACTTACTACTAATACTACTTTACTTACTAATGTCGTCGTCAACTTACACTTGTTCCACTGCACGACACATGACCTCTTAATCGAAGTATTCTGGATTCAATCCCTGGAACGTAACTCTGATTTCAGTTATGTGTGTCAGTGTATTCCATAAATTGGTTTAAGAAAATATAGTCAAGAGAACAACTCTGATAGTTCCTAAAACTTGAGGAAGTATGAATCTTATCAGCACTTGGCCAGCGCGGTGGACTATGGCATAACCCTTCTCACTCTAAAAGTAGATCCGTGCTCAGCATTGGAGCCGTAATGGGTTGACGACACCAATTGTGAAAGAAATTAGTACAACACTCGTACTTAAGAAATTTACGTAATACCTGCCTTGTTGCAGCAAATTCCAATAACAAAATGCAATTGTAACAATATACATAACTAGCTGCCCGACGAACTTCGTATCGCTTTATAATTAAATATTGTGTGGAAGTTCAACAACTAAATTCTGAACGCCACCTATTTGACAAACGTATACACTGTTTGTGTGGGAAAACAAAATTGTTGTTTTTATTATAATCCTAGCATTTTTTTTTCATATTTACACACCTTTTAAACCTTCCGTTGACTTCTACAAATAATTCAAAACAAAAATTGGCCAAATCGGTCTAGTCGTTTTCGAGTTTAAGCGAGACTAAAGAACAGCAATAGATTTTTATATATATAGATTTCTTAAAACAATGTCGTGGGTAAACCGTAACAACCGATATGTAGGTTGAGGCTAGACATAAAATAAAACCTGCAGTACTTATAGTCATATATAGAACACATTCTGACCTTATCAAACACACTGACATCTGTGGCATTGGATATCAGAAAATATTATGAAGTCGGCGCGTTGCTTCATAGCTTTACTTGGAATTATATTTAATTGAAGTAACACGGAAATGTCGGAAATGCAGGTAATATGATGCTAAGCGCTACTTCTAGAACTATAACGATACGATAACTTACTTTTGTGCTTAAGCAAGCAATAATTAATTTCCATGGAATCGAACTTCGGTCCTTCCGGTTTCAAGTTTCTAATAATTAGGCTATCACTGCTTCACATTCATGTGTCTCCGAGATCTAATTTGATACGTCTTTTATCTGCTATTTTTTATCTTTATCTGTCCTAAATACCAAGTAGATATCACTCAATTTAGTCTTAAAAATCATTTGCCATACCCTGCCAAATAATCATATCAAGCACCTATTTTAACTATCAATGTATTTCCATTATTCACATTCAACTTCCCTTCACTCAAGTATATATCTAACTCGTGAAATAGTTGAACTCGCTGATCCAAGACGATCTAATCGTACGCATGCATCATTCATGATGGAAAGTGCTGGCGCAATGCTAATCGTTCCTTGTACTTCTATAACCTAGCAATCGATTTTACTTTTAAACGCGTGCCTACACGCAAAAACGGAACCCTCCACGTGTCGGTCGGCTGGCCGCGCGTGCGACGTGACCTTTAGTTTTTGCAGTGACGGGTTGACTGATTTCAATTAACATACCGATAGGTGCAACGGCGTCAACGGTTTAACGGTGTCGAGGTTTCTATGCAACTTGAAATTCAATGGAGGTGTCAAATTCTGGAAGTGCTTGACAAGATTTTGTTTGATTATCGAACTATTTTTGTTTATTGCTGGATTCTTCTGTTACGTTTAAGGAAGGTTCCCGATGTCCGCAAGAAAGGGTTTCTGTGGGTATTAATCACAAATAATCTGTTGTCGCTCCCACGGCACCTTTCGTAGGTTTCCTTCTCGAAATTAAATGAAATAAAAGAGAGGTTAAAAGAGGTTAAGCCAAAGACAATTAACTAGTAGCAACCTTAATCTTTCCGATTGTTTGAAATAGGTAGTGTGGTTTATACAGGTTTAACAGTATTAAGAGAATTCTGCGATTCTGACTTTTTTCCTCACTATGTTTTTCCTTCATCTTGAAATTTACGCTGTGTAATAGACGTCATATGCCTCAGTTGCGTTTCATATCAGAGGAACTGGATTTCTTACACATATTTCTTTTATAATATTACATGATACAAAAGATAAAATGAAACAAATATTATTTCGAAAACAAACCCTACAATCTTATATCAAATCATAACGTAAGAACTCAATACCACCTTGTTTTGAATTCTTATCTAATCTTGCTTTCCTAATCCAGAAGTTAATATGTTATTATGGGTCGTCGGCGCCAATCTATTACTGTCACTGGGCACGGGTTTCCTCTCAGAACGAGGGGGGTTCAGGCCATATTCCACCGCGCTGGTCCAGTGCGAATTGGTACACTTCCCACAGCTTTGTAAGCATTTTTTTTTTCTAAAATTGCCAAGTGTGTAGGTTTCCCCGCAATATTTTCCTTCGCCATTATAACTAGTGATAATTAATTTCTAATACGCATAAAATCAGAGGTGGAATGGGACTTGAACCTCGAACCCTTCGACATAAAGATAGAGTTTCAACCGTTAAACTATCAACGGTATGTAAGTTATTATGGATAATTGGGCCTATTTACATACATTAAGGCTTACTGTACTTGGAGTACCATCACTGATCATTCTTTCGATATCATTATGATGTGAACAGCCTTGCATCATTCCCCATGTAGGAAGTTTATCATTTCCTTCCATGTTTGTTCATGTTGATGACTTATTGATAGGGCAGTAGGCTTAATTGTTGTTTTACTGCATGCAAATGATTAATTAACATCTGTGATTTATCAACTTAATACAAATGTTGAAAAAAGCAAAATATAGGATTCGATGAAATTAAAAATATTTTTATGCAACACATATTTTTAACCGACTTCCTTCTTCGAAGGAAGAGGTTATCTATTCGTCGCATAAACGACGATACGGACACGATTTACGTGGTAATCCAGCTCAATATAAGTTGAGCGCCGACTTCAGAACTAAGTAAAAATTGGCCAAGTGCGAGTCGGACTCGCAGGCGAAGGGTTCCGTAGCATTTTCATTAAATAGCACTTACAAAATTTTTCCATTCCCGATAAAATTGTAAAAATAATAAATAAATTTGTATAGTCTTCCAACTACTAACATAAGTTTCTTTTTCATAATATTGTATGAATTACACATGTTTTACCGCTTTGAAAGAGCATATGTTTAAAATAATTGACTTTGAGAAAAAAATGGATTTAGAAACCTCAATGTCATTTTTGAAGACCTTTCTTTATGGAGAGCCCCCTCTAAATTTAATATATTTTTTTATTTTTGTACATAATTCGGACATCGGTTAACAGCATACACTTACCTACCAAGTTTTAACTCTGTAGTCTTCATTGTTTCCAAATAAAGTGGCTGTAACATATGGACAGACGAACAGACGGGCGGACAGATAGACATGACGAATCTATAAAGGTTCCGATTTTTGTCATTTGGCTACGGAACCCTAATAAAGTAACATTTCTTTAAGTTATTTTTTACTTTTTTGTGACATGGAAGTCAGTTTTATTATTTTGTTAAAAATAACTTATATCACACTTCTAGTGCCAAAAGACTACTAATAAGAACTATGTTTATTCTGCTTATACCGTAAAACATAATAAAATCAAAACAAGAATATAGTAGAATATCTTGCAAAGTAAATAACAAAGCACTTTTAAAGAAACAGGTATTTGCAAGCGAATTATAACGAGGATTTGAGTCGAGTAGCATTTACTTTTGCGACCTTAAATTTGCATTGCGTAACGTAAACTCCTATAGCAGGGAAAGTAAGTTTAAAATAAGAAAATAGCACAAAAGATACAAGGAAGTTCCGCGGATCACATTATATAAACGTTAATGTGTTCCGTACAATAGGTTTAAATACTATTCTATTTGATATGAGTCGTTTATATCCCGCTGTGACAGTCTGTACCAAAATGTCGACCATTCCGAACATTAGTACCGGTGATCGTATCTAAAATGATTATGATATAACCATCAGGCTTGCCGCATTCCTTAATACTAGGTTAGATAAAATTTAAATGTACGATTAAGAAATCTTAGGTTTAATCAACGATCAAATCATGTGCTTAAATCTAAGCGCTTTAGATGCTGTTTTTTAGGCTATAGAAATGGCAAACGAGTATGTGGTCCTTGTGGTAAGTGACGACTGCCGACTGCCTCAGTAACTAACACGTTGAACGCCGCGGGTTTTTGACTAAAACTTCTCGACACGCCTTTGCAGGTTTTTGCTCTGTTAAGCAAAT
>DWRA01005187.1:0-10120 GCA_018250295.1 Spathilepia clonius
GAAAAGTATACTATAACCAGCTCAGGAGTATGAAAAATAATTGTACCAAGTTTCGTTAAAATCCATCGATTAGTTTTTGTTTCTATAACGGTTGTACAGACAGACAGACAAAAATTTTACTAATTGCATTTTTTTGCATCAGTATCGACCCCTAATCACCCCCTGATAGTTACTTTGGAAATATATTTCATGTACAGGATTGACTTCTCTACAGATTTATTATTTATTGTTCGTAAGAATAATTATTATACTATGAATCTCACACTTATTCATGCGCGCAATATCGTAAAAAGATGCTCCAAGTTTTCGCTTCACGTATTAGTATACAGATTATGTAAACGGGTAATATCAATCTTTCTTGCTATATAATACTGATATAGATTTAATCATGATTAAGTTATGAACGTTACGGTAGTCTAAATCGGATCAGATTTGTGCTACATGCAATAGATTGGCTTTGCGTAATGCATTGAAAGATAGCTGTAGGTACGATCGTTTATGTATTTATTAGATCCGGTGATTTGAGGAGTAGATATATTATTGCTGTAGGTGGTAGAACTTATTTGATTTAACTCCGAAGACACCACCCCCACACATTTTTTTTTTAACAGCAGTGTTTAGTGCCGCTTTATTCTGGTTTCAAAGGTCTAGCAAAAGGAGAAGTACCGTAATCTTCAGGGGTAGCAACGCATATGTGACCTACCGCCAATAAGATGACAGACCAATCTTAATTGAGGTTTATTACAGATATCCAAGGGCGGAAGTTGTCATTTATTATCAGATGGACTGCATGGTTTACTGCTTCTGTATTATAAAAAAATGAGGAGTAAATTAAAATGTCGCATGTATAATAGTACCATAGAAATATATTTACTTATGTGTAGCTGTGGTGACACCGCACTTGAACCACGTACAGTTCTACCACCGTTTAAAAATGTATACATTTCATCACAACGCCAAGTAACGGATTACGTGTAACACAAAAAATTATACTACATAGCGTGATCTGCTACTGAAACTGCATTATTGATGCTCCTGAGCAATTTATTCATTAATCATCTGTCGATTGTATGTACACCTGCAATTAAATTACGGTTATCTGCTGATTATGAATGCTTGGTGAAGTAAATGATTGCATCAGCCTCATGATTAGAGCATTCTCGCAAATTGGAATCATCTACACAGAACTTGCATGACTGTTGATTTTGCCTTTTCCTCTTCTAGAATTACATATATAAATTGCGCTGATTGCATTGCTTCGTTAAATTTTAAGCCACTAGGCTAGTGGTTTGAAATTCAGCAATTCCTCCTTTGGTTCAAGATTCAAATCTCAGGCACCAATATCTGATTCTTCGAAATTATGTATGTTATAGAAATTAATTGAAATTGAAATTAAATTACGACGTGCTTGAATGGTAAAGGAAGAAGTCGTGAGAGAACTTGTATGCGTGAGGGTTCTGAAAAAAGTTCTCAAAGGCGTGAGAAATCAGCCAACTCGCACTTGCTACCCTGAAGGACTGTGGCCTAAATGCTTCTTATTCTGAGACCAATAGGCTGATGTCGATATTTTAATACATAATGTGGTATCAGTTAATAGACAAACAGTCCACATAATCCACGTAATCCACTTCAACAGAGATATGTGTAGGTGATGTAACGCAGATAAGTATATCTAAGGAAACCAGATTTGAAAAAAAAATCAATCGCCTACCTAAAAATTCATAGAATTGTACAGGGATATGAAATTCCATTATGAATCCGATACTGAAAATTCGAACAGCTTTTTAGAATAATAAATGCAATTCGCGCAACAGAATTGAATAGGGCTTTCAATCGGATTTGTATTGGAGAACTTATAGAAGCACTGAGATTTATGCAGCGATATTTTATACGTCCTTTCTTTAAAGATTTATTCTCTCCTTAACTTTTTTTTATTGACCAGCTTATTCACCTCAGCAGGAAAAATTCAATCATGATTGAAAAAATTATTGATTGATAACTGCATGTGAAAATTATTCTCAAATTGCGCACTATAATTTGTGGATATTTCGATGTGGATAAATTGAGTATGACTTATGGAAGTTCCATTTTCTACAATCATAGTCACACAACAGGACCTCTATGTTATAGGTGCTATGTACACACAAAGAATACAGAGACACAAACTTAGAAATTAAACCTAAATTCACCATCACTGAGTTATTTGTTTGGTCGAAGATTGAATCCCAAACCCTTTGAGTGTCATATGGAATCATCGGCTTTACTCGGGTTGCCTTATACTTTAGCGACGTCCATTTTTTCATTTTCTTTTCCTCAAGAAATATTTTTTTGTGCTTATCCATTATCAGTTTTGATATTTCCATATTCTTTTATCAATCTATTATTAGTATCTAAAAGATTCATTAATTCCTTCGGGAATAGTTCTCAGTTTTACAGCGATACCTATCTCTAGTTAATGTAACAAAATTGAAATGTTTTTACCTGTTTTTATAAAATTCTGCTGGAGTGAATATAATTTATTCAAAGCTACGTAAACTTCTTAGAGTAGAACGACTTAGGCGTGGAATTCATTCAGCCGCTTTTACCCGGAAACTTTAACATTTTGCGAAAAATATTCGCATAAAACGTTATATAACGTGGCTGTTTTGTATACAGTTTACTGGAGAAGATAACATTACATTTTATTCAACACAGACCTTGTATTTGCAATTGCTGTGAGTAACTTTAGTAAGTCAATAATTTAGCAAGTACTGAATTTTTAAAATCTATTGTTATTTAATTTATTTTAGAACTAATAATTGAAAAACAAGCGAAGATCTACTCAAGCATAGAAAACAATCATAATTATTAATAAACAAATCATAATTAAACAAAACACGAAACATATCAAAAACAAAGACAAACATAATCGCTGACACGTCACCCTTACCACAGCTTATCTGTTGACAGCCTTTGTTGGTGCAGATTGTTACTTGAGATTAAGGTAACAAAGACAAGGTACTGACAGACTCCCATAGGTATCGCAGGCCATCGTATGATATGGCCAATGGACTGGAGATAAAACTGCTCACACGACTCATACCAATAATGTGGGAAGTTCAAGCTTGAGGAAAACTATTGTTTAGTAATCCAAACGGGTTTCCTGAAAGTTTCATAATACAGGATGATTGATAACGTATATTATTAGGATCATTGATATTCATAATACAAAAGTTTCATAATGCGGGTCATAAGTGTAATAATAATAATAAAATGTATCAAGACACGCTTAAAAAAGGCTTTTTAAAGATACTCTCTTAGTATCTACACTAATATTATAAACCTGGAGAGATTTTCAATTTAAAGGGGTAAATCGCTGGAAATATCAAGTAGTTAAATAGAAATTGTAGGTTATAGTATAATTTCAGTTTACAATCCTAACGGGACTGTTTGTAAACGCGGTCAAAACCGCGAGGCATAATTGTTAGCACTATGAAACCTGAACATGTTTTTTTTTTAATAAAACGTCTAAAATATAGTGAAATTAAATATGATTTCCAGCAAGCTGAGTGAAGTAAAATCTAATGTATGAAGCAGTTAGGCATAAGTGTAAGATATAAATTACAAATCCATTAGCCAAAGCACACAAGATGCGCGATAAGCGCCCGTATCAGCATCGCTCTGGTAAGTTACTCCTTTTCTTCGTCATGGTTATTAATCCGAACTGAAATTGGTATCTCTACGTGACTTAGATTGATTTGATACTGAGTGATTTATGATTCTGTTTTTTAAATCCACTTTTATTTTAGTTGTTCGCTTCGTTCTTGATTTTTTACTTAATTTGCTTACTTTGATTAGTTATATTGTGCGAGTTCAGACGTGTCTAATAAAACTTTACTATTACCATTTTCATTGACATTCCAGTCTATATGAAAAAGCATATTACAGAGAGGTCCATTTGGTTCTGTAGTACAGGATTACCGAGTTTTAGAAACATTTATTTTTTTTTCAAATTATTTTGTTTTAAACGATGGGCTCTTCCAAAAATTAGAGAGTCGAAACAAATTACCTTTAACTAAAAGTTGTTGTAATTTCCTAGCCCTTTACTTTTAATATCGACTAATATTTATTACTATATTTTGCTATGTAACAAAACATACTTATTTTGTATGATATCAAACATGATGTAATGACTGATTGCAAAGATACGCCAGCTCTATAAATAAGTAATAAGTGCCCTTTTACTACAGGTTTTAATCGTCTGCAAAAAATAAGCTATAAGACTCATTACTCGCTGTGCTCTAGTACTCTGTTCCAGTTTTTCCACTATGCACTCCTGCTCAGCGCTAAATCAACAAATCTTTTGTTTGCGATCGTGTCTTGACTGCGACCTCGTATTTGACAGTCCGTGAACGACAAAAGAAATTAGGGAAAGCAGTGCAATAGTGCACCATTGTCTGTTGTAGTTGAAGAGAAAATCGCTCATCAAGGATTTTACTTTGTTGTCGTCTATTGTGCTTTTGTCTGCCGAATTGAGATCATTCATTTTGTTTCGATTGAACCAAAGTACGTCTAATAGAACATTGGTACTACTTAATTCTTTATTATTTAGAGAAGTTTTGTATCATTGATATCGTCTGGAATTGTGAGCCGTGGAGACGATAATTTAACTTACTCTGCAATAAAATTTAGAAAAAAATATTTTAGATTCAGTAATAATATTTTATGGTTTAAGCGTGTTATGTCCTAGAATGTCTAGAAATTTCTAAATTTAATGTACCTAGTTTGAATGTGTTATATTTACGTTGCAACGCGATACACATTCTCGACAGCTATCTGGTATAGTTGACCTGACACACCTACTTAGTTATCTGGCACATACTCTCATTAATGCAGGCTTTCCTGTCTTTAATGATGAATTTAATACTAACAAGAGAACAAATGTAATTAACAGTCATATGTATTGGATCCATGCGGTGTTGAACTAGTTCTTCTACCAAATAATTAAACCCATGCCAGGATGTATTTGACATACGGAGTTTTAAATTAGATCTCAACGAATTTTTGCATCCAATCCCTGGAAAGACTGATTAATACCTGCCTGCGGATGAGCGGTATTCGTCTTATTTAATTATTTAATATTTAAAAGAATCATCTTTCATATCGTTGTATTATTTATCTACTACGAGATATTACAAATTCTATAAATAAGTCATTACGTCGCTTTTGTGTTCAATCAAGTCTATTGACTGTATCGATGCAGGCAAAGGCAACATGTTACACCCTACTAATACTCTCGTACCTGCATAGTTTAATTCCAATATTACACAATTAATTTACATATTAATTACAGGTACATCAACTAAAATCAATTTACGTAGTGCAGCTGTCACACGTAATAAATTGATCCAATTTTGCAAGACACGTAAAGGAGATTTCATGAAAATGCAGAAGCGAATAACTAATTTCCCCAAGTCTCCAGTGCAGACAGAGATGTGAATAATTTCATTATACTTAATTTGACCCAGATGAGCTCCGGTTCACGTTTATAAAATTACTCGAATTCTCTCGCAGATGTTTTCGCTAGCGTCGACATGACACCGGCATGTAATGAGACTTGATAATTCAACACTTCGCAAGTTGAGAACTTGTTGCACCGAGACTTGATTTTCGAAGGAAGATTATTTAAATTATTTAAATAAAAGTTGCTGGCTCAATTAGGGATAACACATTCTTAAACGAGGGATTGACTGGAGAAACCAATATTCATGCCTAAAAGTTCCATAACACAGTAATCAAAATTGTTTGATATTTAGCATGCTGCACTCGCCCAGCATGGTACGCTATAGCCTAAACGCTTCTTATATATGATTTTAGGCTAACATTATCGCGGAATTGATACATTTTGTTATGTAACGGGTACTGACGATACGAAATTTTGATTTCTTAGTTGCTTATATTTCGACCCAATTGCATGGATCGTGGTCACGGCGGATTTTTCGGAGTTCCGCCGTGACCACGATCAAAATCTAAACACTTCTTATTCTGATAGGACCTGGCACGTACCGTGTGACTAATAGATTGATGATAATGACGAGAAACTGTTATTATAGGTATATTGCTCATTTCAAATTCATGCTAGAAATGTTGCTAAAAATAATTAACAGTAAATACAACATGATTACTCTTGAAATGTAAACGTTTTCTTTTGAATCAATAGAACAACATCTACAAAAAGAATAGTAGCAACAGTTATGATTTCTAAGACTACGCCGATTATTACCTCGTTATTTATTGAAAATCGTTTTTTTCGTCTATCGTTTACTCTCTTGAGATGAATAAATTCGACCGCTCATCAAAAAATTTCAGTAATCCCTTTGTCCTCAACAAAACGTTACGAAATTATAGAAAGTCCGCTTAAATTATACAATTCACTTTTTTGGTGCCCACTTAAATGACATTTTAGTAAACTTCGGTAAGTCGATGGAATAAATACAAAAGGGTTACTCATCCGTCTCGGTCGTGGTTCGAGGAGTTAGCTATTTATTGTTTGTCGTCATAACTCTTATCCCATTGATAATTGTGAACAATATATTCACTCGAATGATTGTAAATGAAAAAATGTTTAATCCCAGTAGAAACCGTTGTGGTATGGTTCCAAAAACATACCGTAACGCCTATTTCTGTCTTATAGCAACAGTGTTAAACGCTATATGGGTTTAGGCTCATATTATCGCAGATTTGATACATTTTGTTACGTAACGGGTACTCACGATACGAAATTTTGATTTCTTTATTGCCTATATTTCGACCACGATCCATGCAACTGGATCAAAATTTCGTATCGTGAGTATCCGTTACATAACAAAAAGTGTTAATATCTGTTGTTTGAAGGGTGTGGTATATGTTTTATAAATATGTTTATCTGAGATGTTCCAACTTAGTTCTCTGGGGATGGAACGCATCTGTGACTGACTTCAGGTAGCGTTAATCTTATTTTGGCTTGATGTCCATGCGTGACAGTGGCCACTTACCATAAATATAGTTGCATACTTGTTTACCGCTTCCATTAAAAAGATGATAATTAATCTATGATTGGATGTCATCTTATTCAAATTTCTACTGTTGGAGTAGCTGGAGCCTAAAATGACAATTAAGTGAAGAAGCGAGGGAGGTATGCCTGCCAAGTTGCGAATCTCGAAAGCTGGCAGCCCCCGTGAAAGGAAACTTGGAATAACGCTATTATTCGACGATTTTCGTAACAGAGAAAGAATTTAATCTTATCAAAAACATAAATTTGAAAAGCAAGGTCAAGTTAGACAAAAGTGATGTTTCTAATAAATAAAAGTCAGGTCTTAATATGTGCCAAAATCCAAAGCAGTTCCGTAAATAGGTATAGGCAATGTATTGGAATGTTCAACTTAATTTAATTAATAAAAATGGAGTATTTTTTTTTTAAACTGAATTTGTGACATTACCTACTATCAGCGCAATTTTTTCGTAATTATTAATCAATTAGGCAAATATTGATATCGAAGTAAATTGTGACTAATAATTGTTTAAAAAGTATAGATTGTACTTTTTTAACTGAAACCATTAAAGTTGTAAAACTCCACAAATTAAAATGCTCACAATGTAAAAGTTTTACATCAACTTTTATTACTAAAATACTCAGCATTACCGTCATCTTATGTACTTCCTGAAGCGAAGCAAATTGCGGTACATACTTGAAGTAAAGTTTTAATCAGCGTACCTATACTTGTTGGAACCTTTTGAGGTCGGTACTGCTAACGGGATGTGATGTAGGTAACAACGTTTATATTCGTAGGTTAGTTGCGGGGTTAGAGTTTAAGCTTTATTTGCATGTACAGACATTCAGGATGTGACATACAATGATTTTTTTTATATATGATGGAGTAGCATACGAGCATGCAATCCACCTGATGGTAAGTGCCAACTGCCGCCCTTGGACATTTGTGATCCACCCCAGATAAGACCAGAATCCCAACTGAATTCGAACACAGATGCGTTGCTACCCCTAAGGACTAAGTTGGAATGCCTCGTTAAGTTTATCTCCCTTACGACACCCTTCAATCCAGATGACAGCAGTGCTTAACAGTGCTGTTATTAGGCAGAAATAAGTGTGGCGGTGGTGCCGCCGGAGTCGAACTACAAAGGATTCTACCACCTTTAACCTTTTAAGTCTAACTTCTTGACGTCCTAACCGACGTACCTTTTTTCATAAAAGCTGAAACTCAGTGCCCCACAATACGCAGGTACGCGTTGACAAAGAAACGAATTAAAAATGATGCGGCGTTGTCATCTCCAGCGCCCGCCATGTCATATGTCATGCGATGAGTCGAAGGGCTCTTTCAAGGGACGACACGACGCGCCTCCGACAACACATATAATATAAAGACATCGCAAGTGTTTATTATGTACCGTTAAATATGCGAACTTTGGTAACCAAGATGTCTTTGCCCAAAGAACTATTTATAAACAAGTCGTTATATATTTTTTTATATTTGTTTATTTTTTGATACATAAATGTTGACATATATTTAAAATATTTTCATTACGATAACGTTAAAGATATCCTGGTTGGTAAAATCGGCACATCTTCCGGTACTTGGAGTATCAATAGAGAGCCAAGCTCTTATATATGTATGTTCTTTTATAGATTCTATAATTAGTTATTTCGTTTTCATCGTCTATATTCAGGGTCCTAAATTAGATTCTTCGATTAATTTATTTCAGATCGATATTCTTACTCGGATTGGTTTCGCTCAAACAGAGTGAATTAAAAACAGATACATACAGATGATTCTATACAAATAGATTATATATTTACATTTGTGTCTAGACCCAGCTCTGATAGAACGAACAGAAAGAAAAGTCTAAAATATATTATTCAATGAAAAGTCGAATTATAGTAAACTTAAATATGAAAGTTAAAGTTAGTAACGTTAGGCTAGACGGCAAGAAGCGACAGCCGCAAACAGTTAAAAAATTACAAAACTGACACATATTCGTGCCGTACTAAGTCGTGTCGTTCGAATGAAAAAGCTCCCAAACACACTGGAAATGTCTCGTCTGATTACAGCCCTTTGCACGAAAAATATAAAGGGAATGAACACGAATGTGGATACGAATCTACTAACATTTTAGCGTCTGAATAAACGTACGTTTTACCGTTACATTCTCACCTATAAATAATATTTTATCACTCAATTATTGCCCGTTGAGACTAAATTCGGTCGTTTTGAACATTCATGAATGAAAATGAAATATTAACTGCTCTAAATAATATGTAAATTACATCGTTTAGAAGTAAAATATGGTGTGGTGATCGAATATAATGAGTTTAATCTTTATTATGTGAATGAATAGAAAAAGAGGGTGCAGTCCAACCTGATAGTAAGTGGCAACGCCCGCCCATGGACATTTGCAATCCACCCCAGATAAGATTTGAATCCAACCTAAGATCGACCACAGACACATTGCTACACTTGAGGACTAAGTTGAAAGTCGGATAAGTATGTCTCCTTTATCACACCCTTCAAACCAGAAGACAGCAGCGCTTAACACAGCTGCTATTAGGCAGAGATAAGTACGGTGGTGCCGCCGGAGACGAACGACAAAGGGTTCATCAACTACCATGTTGTTACTTATAGTGTGTCATATATTTTATAGCACATTGGAACATGTAAATGAAAACTAGGGACTCCTGTTTGCTTATCAAAGAAAAGGGCAACAAAAATCTATTCCGTGCCTGCGAGGGTCTGGTCAATTTGTTTAGGACCTCCAATGTTGTCACTCGACGCCCTTGTTGCGCCTAATTTTCTCACTAAAGACTTCGATAAACCCAATATTTGTCCGTGAACATTTGCATTTTATTGAACATCTATACACGTTAATAAAAATGTAAATTTCTGTTTCCAAATAACTTCTTACTTAATGCGTATGAAATTATTAATCAATACCTAAAACACAAACATAGATTTTGTCTGTCCGTCTCTTCCCGCCGACCCGCGTGGCGGAGCGGTTATCATACCGGTCTGACACGCAGTGGGTTCCGGGTTCGATTCCCGGTCAGACAGATATCTAAATGATGAATTTAGGTTTCCGTTCTGGGTCTGGG
>DWRA01005188.1:0-10120 GCA_018250295.1 Spathilepia clonius
ACACAGCAGCGCTTAACACTGCTGTTATTAGGCAGAAATAAGTGAGGCGGTGGTGCCGCCGGAGTCGAACTACAAAAGGTTCTACCACGTTCTTTCTACATGTGCTTACAAAGATAAGAGATTACAGTGTCGTACCGTAACCAACAATGGAGCGGTGCGCGTGCGGGCGCGGTCATCTAATATTCAGGTCTGGTGCGGCGACTGGCGCTAGTTATTGTGTCAATATTCTTTATTGTGCTCGCGGGTAGCCGGAGATTATTCCGCAAATTATCAACCAGCGCCATCTTGGCCAATTTCTGTATCCGCTGGTTGAATATATAGCCTTATTTTTATAAGTCGGCTTAATTAATTACTTTTGAAACAACGATAAACTGTAATGAATTTCTGCCTCTCACACTTTAGGTTTGTTGTTCGGTTTCCTGGTAGTGCTCAATATACGAAGTTATGCGAGTATTCAAAATGAATCTGCACTTGATCTATTGGTTAAGAACGGTAATTGTTTTTTCAAACTACATTAAGATTTCAAAACAATTTAAAGATTTTATTAGTTCATTTTTCCTCATCAGTTTTATATGTGTGAAGTGCTTGACTATAGGTGATAGTGGCACCTTATTATTGGAAGTAATTTGGTATAAAAAGAAATTAATGAAGACTCTCTTCTTTTGAAGTAGATACTGATGACCTTTGTAGTAGATGGTAACGGATGTCGGTACGTGTTTTTAAATTACTGTACCCACCACGTACTCAACTCATAACCTGTCAATCGCCTTCACGAAGCTGGAGCTCGGTGCGGTTAATAACACGTCTAAGTTTCAAGTGATCCTTCATACTACGCCTCAGCAAACTTCCTTTGCATTGTAGTCATATTATGTCACAGAGTAGCGCTATGACTCAATGAAAAGAGAGTATCTTTATGATCACCGCGTCTTATGAAACATTACACAGAGTTAGTGACTAAATAGGACGTCTTATTTAAGGTCTTTTACAAATTCTTTGCCACTAATGAGGTCTACGTTGGAAAGTGTCAAGATTTTTTTATAATATTGATGTAGCAATCGAGCTTGCATCTAACTGATGATAAGTGACCACTGCCTAGGAACGAACACCCGTAATCAACTGAAAAGAAGAGGAATTTTATCTGAGATCAGCTACGGACGAGGTGACGACCCCTGAAGATTAGGTTAGAATGCCTCATACAAGTATCTGCACCTTACACATCTCATGTTTGTTAGTACCTCCGCCTTATGACACCAAACTAGAAGACAGCAGCGTCCCTACACCGCTCTCATCAATAATTAATAATAATAATTTTATAAGCATTGCAGTAAATTGTTTAAGTATGATAAGTTCATATTATCATACTTAAACAATTTACTGCAATCAATGGCGTAAGTAGCACATACTACAACAGGGAACTACGTGAGTTCGTCGGTCTATCGGTGTATAGTTAATAAGCCGTTGTCGAAGTTCTGTGGGATCCTTCATATGCAAGTCTCGGCCGCAAACTTCATGCATGTGATATTTCAAAGGCGTTTCCACATTCGGAGGCTCTGCACTACACCTAAACGATAACTCAATTAAATTCAATTGTGACAAAAAAACGACGACAAAGGACAGAGGGGTGCAGATTCGGTGATTGACTAAGCAAATATATTAAATGATAAGTTTAGATTTATATATATCATTTATTATATTGTTGATACAAGTCCATACATAACACCATATGTTGCTTTTGTCCATATGAGTACGAGTAGCTTAGGCGATAGGAGTCTGACCTGAAAAAGACAACAAATATGACATACAACACAGGAGTTTTGTCAATGACTTCAAAAGATCTTTAAGACAATTAGATGAATTCTCAACTACTGTCACGTCTCATATGTGCACATAGCAGCTATGTTATTTACTATGTTAAAGCTCGTATAAACGAATTATTAAAGCAAATATACAAACATCCAAACTGAATCAGGATTAAGTTTCTGGAAATCAAATGCCACCTTCACGATTATCATGTCAAACATGAAAAAAGCGAAACTAGTGACTATGTCTAGTAATATTTCGGAAAAAGAAACACAAGCATTAACTCCTTAATATTTTGGTACTTTAAGTTTCAACCGTATTGCATGGAGACAAAACTTGTTGTTGATCTGTTTTCTTTAACGGGAAATTGTGCGCGCGTTTTTCATCATTTTTCCTCGTTACAATAACACGTTAACCAAATGGAGTTATTGTTGTTAGCAAGTAAAATGGAGGCGAAAATATTGAACATCTGGCGACAAAAGAGGGTTGGTTCTATATGTTTATTCAGAGGTATTGTTGTTGTTAAGGCAATGGTGTTGGTAATGAACTGGTAATTAACTTTTGTTGAGTAAAAATGTTACAATATAGGTAAATCAAAGAGACAGATAGAAGAAAAATGTTGATAATATCAAATACTTGAAATATTAGACGGTCAGACCAAAAATTACGTAAGAAATAAATTAATAATATATAATATAGAAAAGATATGCAGATTGAAAAAAGTTTTGATGAGAACTGAACTAAAAGTCATGAAGTCAATTAGTATAACTATAGAAAAACTGTTCTATCAGAAATAAAAGGCGCATAGTCTAAAATTTTGCAGGTGCTTATTCAATGAATTATTTACCACTTATTACTTTCGTCTTTTATAACAGAATTTAACCGAAAATCTTTAAACCAAAAAATAATTTTATTAAAAAAACAAAACAATCAATACGGGCACAATTTTACCTATTGTGAGTCTGTGTGGTTCTTATTTTTGTCTAGTTTTTTTAATTTCAACTACGGTTATACGGTAAATACTTTTGCTACAAATGTATCATATGAAATTTTCTTGCTGACTGTACTGGAAACCAACTCTGCTTTTTACAATTTTAAAAATATTAACGAGATGCCAATGTTTTTTCACTTTGTAGCCCGCGACCGTTCGTCGCTGATTTTTCAATTTAAACTCTCATGGGGGAAACGGGGGACAAATTGATTAGAAACTTCTTGTGTGTTCTTGTCTGTTTTATTTTATTATCGGAGCGGGTATTGATTAAAAGAAAAATATTTATGTTTTCGTATTCAGTATTGAAAAGGTTAATTAACCCTTCTCATAATTATTGCGTTTGTTAAGCAAAAGTTAGTTATTAGCCAATTGAACTGCGTAGAGCTCCCTATCTACGTTGATCGTAAGGGCTCTGTTGAGTTATTTTTCAGAAACTAGACGCAGCCATCAAACGCTATGCGCCGCACATGTTTGATCGCCGGTCGCAGCGGTTTTTGAAGGCTTAAAGTTGCAATTGAACACAAGAAACGCGATACAATAGTAATACAGTCCTCAAAATGCGCGTTTTTGATACTGCGACTAAGCGCAGCAAGTCGCTAAAACATGATTCAGCATCAACGCAATTGCCAATACGTGAATCGACGATAGTTGCTAGTCTGCAAGGGTTGTAATTATAAACTTAAGCAACGTCGGGCTCGGTCGGAATTGGGATAGGTAACAACCGCTAATGACTTTTACGCACTTCCATGCATCGGAGGGCATGAAAACTGTCATTCCTGGCTACAATTGTTGGATAACGTAGTAGAACCATGTTGGAGACCTTGTGGCCAATTTTATGAGTAACTAACGCATACCCGCTGCTCTAAACCGTATTAGAATAGGCAATAGCTATGTGAACAATGCTTCAAACTTCTTCCAGTGATAAGAAAAGTCAGTGTCATAACATAGACATGATAAAGTTGCAAACGATGTCTATCAGTAATTACTTATGACTTAAATGTAACCGACATATTATATCTTAATCAGTTTTAACAAAATTTATTATTACTAAAAGCTCCAAAACATTTTACAAAAATTAAAATTTGCCTAAAGTACTCCTTATAACATTAGCTATTTGCTAAGGAAACCGTGTCCACATGATTCTGTTAAGAAATATAATATAAATTCGTTTATACAATTACACGTTTCTATACAAAGTTAATATTATTTTTTCTGAGAACCATAATTATAACAAAGTCGCTATTTTGGAATACATCTTTATTTGAACAAGTTACATAAGTGTTTATTTTATGGCGACAGATAAACTCGAAGCAATACAGTTGTTATTGGGTGCTTGTTATCCTTTTATACCCTGATATATTGTAAAGCTCGAGAATCCTGGCTAAAGTCGATTATTGTTCAGTCAGCTGACGATATTGGGGCGATATCTTGAAAAACCATTCTTGGACTGGATGTTTCGTTCATAAACATTATCTATTTATTCTTATTTATATAATTATAGATTTATAATTCGTAATGAGCTTAAAGTTTAAATCCAGTATCCTAGCATCAAATAATGGATACGTTGGTCGAATCTTTTGTGGACACTACCTATATTTGTATGCTTTGCCTGTTTAGTTTTTTATTGTGTTTATGTTTTGTTTTAAGGGCGATAACACACAAACGATAGTAGGTTACTTTTAATAAACGAATGACAGTTCATGTCGTCATTCTGCAAAATCCAATTCGGAGAAAAACCGAACGCAGATGTTTACTTAAATAACAATTGATTTGCTAATTAGGTGTGAAGGTCTTGGGAAAAAATCTTCTATTGCATTACCAGCTTTTTTGTACTTTGCACACAATACAAAATCTTAATTTCAAAGTTCAAGTTTCAAGTTTTGGATATAACTTATTGTGCAGAAGCCAAGGAAACTTGGTTAACAGCTTGTCCTATTGAATCCCTTCCAGTATGTTTAAATTCTTAAAAGGTATGTACGAGTATACTATATTATATTATACATATATAGTATTATAATATATTTTAAACCACAATAAGTTAGTACGTATATCCTATATACGGTAATTTAAAGGGTACCTAATTAACGTTATTGTCTTCCCTTAAAATAAAAGGCAATACGCCATAAAACCCTAACACAAGAAAGGCCAAGAGCAAACATTAGTTTGGGGAGAAGATCGTAGCTTCATTTGGGGAGGCCGGGGTGGAGCGGACAGCGGAATATAACTCCAATATAAAACGGTGGACTAGAGCCATACTAGCTGCGTCCAATTTATTTTTATTGCCTTTGTATATCGCAGTGTTTCGTTTCTCCCGCATCGCCTCTCGGTATAAACTTGATATCTAATTTTTGAGCAATTTATTGAGATTGTCCTCATAGCAGGCTCAAGATGGAGCGAGATTGGAGCGACCCATTATATACTGAATACAGCTATACCATCGTAAAATTACGACATTATTAAATCATTTTGTATAAAATGCAATACATCGCACTCCAAAGAGATTAAATGCCTAAGATTATACAGCAGATATTGTCAAGATTTTCATTCAAAAACTTTCTACCCATGAAATCGAAATCATTTCGCATTAATTAATGTTTGTTAAATACTTTAGAGCAACGTTTATTATCAAGATATTATGTTTATTACCATAAAAATAAGTGTAGGTACATGGAAAGAGACAAGTAATTCTGTAAAGGTTTATTTTTATCGCATGTACGAAACCCTAAAACATAATAGGTACGCGAGAGCCAAAAGCAATAGGTACATTATTTTTAAAAGTATTTTTCGGATTTTTCCTGTAATTGCTCCACAATAACTCTTTGTCAATCGGTTTCTTTCGCAGCGGGAATATGTTTTTTGATAAGTGCTCACACTTTTATCACTTGGGGAACGTTTTCCATTACACGACTATGTACGACATTGCTATTAAAGTATTTCATCGTATATTATTTCATTTACTTTGGTATTTTATTCATTTACACAAAACTTTAGTATATTGTTTAATTGTATAGATAACGGACAAACAACCACTTGTGGGTTTTTTGTTGTTTTTACTTGTGTCTTGTTGTACTTAAAATAACAAACTCTGCGTTCATGGAATTACAGCTATTACGTGTAGGTAAAGTTAATAAAAATGTGAATTTCGTGAAGAAATAAAATGTCGAAGTAAAACTTCAGCATGTGTTCATTGATGTTCCTTATGAGAGAAAAAACTGATTTTATATTTTCACTGTCACGAACTCAATTACGAATTCCAATAAGGATAATATCTTATAAGGATAAAATAGGTAAAGTTCTAATTGGTCTATGTATAGTAGTATATATTATGGGATCTCCAAAGAGAATTTCTGTCAGACCTAACGATGATAAGATGGTGTCTGAAGAGTGACTATGTTTCAATTATTTAGTTACATTTAGATAGGAGTGGCGCCATCTCTTATCAATTATGAAGGTCAGACGCCTATAGCGTAGCGCGTTGCTTCAGAGTCTGTAATGTCAAAATTAATGTTTTTTACCCAATGTATAATGTGACAATACATATAACAAAAACACAATTATTGAAATTTTTGTCTGTCTGTTTCTTTCGGCTAATCTTCAGAAGTGCTAGCCAGATGTAACGGGACTTTCACTGACTTATTTCATAAGGAGTAAGTTAGGGTTCTTTTACTTAAGGAAAAGTTACAACATATAAAAAAATCGCGCGCACCCCATTTTGTTACATATTTTAAAGGTATAAAAGTTACTTTACGTTTTTTTATAAAGACGGACGAAACTGCTGGGCACAGCTAGTATTTTTAACTCACGATGCATTTTTAAAATGGGCAATCTGAATCAATTCCACAAAGCGAATGAATATAACGGGTTCGTTAGTAGAATACATCCGTGCATCATCGGATATATCACACATCGCTCGGTAACGAACGCTATCTGAAAATTTTTGTTTTACAAATTGCATTTATTGGGGTATGTGAGGTATTTTAATTTTTTCATACATTTACGATATGTTCGTTATAATTAGCATTGCAAAACGCCATTTTACTTGTTTGCTAGAAAAAATTATGAATATTCGTAATTATATTATCGGATCACTTGTTTGGTTGTGAGTAAGAAAGTAGCGCTTTTTAAACTCAAGTCCACACTAGGACTTCCTGTATCGTGGATGCCTAGGCTACACACAGAGACGAATGCACAAACACCTATATCCATAACAGAAATCTAATTTCATGATGTCAGCCGCAGATTAAACCCAGGACACTCTACATATAAAACCGGGATAGTAACCGCTACCCCCAGTTAGTCTTGTTTTCTTGTAGATTCATCGAATTTTTCAATTAACTCACACCCCAAGTCTAAACAATATCTTCTAATCCTTCTCTCGTCTTTATTTGACTAGTCTGATAATTTATATTGTACAACTTTCTTCGAAATTGACCCTTTCGAAGTATTTAGGTTAGTTTTGTTTTAGAAACAATGGAACCCCGTATCTACAGGCCCTGTAGCGCCGCTTGGCAGAGTGGCTTGATTTACGATTTGGAGAAAACCTTCCTTTTATTTTGCATTTTGCTCAAAGAGTCAGCAACGTCCCATCTTTATAATCGTTCTTAGAAGACAATACGATATTTGAAAGATTTTATACGTATAAAAGTCTTTAAAGTTATTGCACAAAAATCCTAAAATATATATTAGAATTCATGTTTGAAAATGATTTTAAAAGAACCAATGCTCGCCTGTTGCCGTCCGTTTGATTTCGTGTGGTCACTGCTACGCAGTACTACAGTAGTCGCTATAGTTGTCTCCAAAATGAAAAGTATTTCTCTCTAAAGATTACAGACTAAGTTGGAACGATGTTAGTCCGTTATAGCATACTCTGTGAACTAAACGCAACTTTTTGAGAACTGCTACGGTAGAAATTTGTGGTGGTTATATCCGCCCCATGCATCCAGAATTAATTAACATATTGTGTTATTACAGGATGCTATTAAATTGAGTATGTGGTTTGTGTATATTTTAACTGATCTACAAAGTTAAGTAACGTCGGGGACGGTCGCAAGAAGAATGGGTGTTAGTACCAAATTTAAAGCGCGTTGTATGCTTTGGAGCGCATGTTAAGTTGTATGCCCCAATTATTATCGTAGGATAGCAGTCGTTAAATTTCGTCGGAGACCTCATGCACGGATTGAAAACATGTAACATGTTGTCCACTAACCTCCACCCTCCCCCAATACGCATTGGTGGCGTGGTGGAATACGCTCCAGGTCTCCCTCAGTTGTGGAGAGAGATCCGTGCCTTGCAATGGGACTTACAAAGTTGTGACAAGCTTTTAAAGTGCTTAGGTATAATACCTATAGTTAAAATAAGTGGCTTGTGTAAGTTTGTGTACCCAAACTATTTCGTCTATTACTTCTTTATTGCGTCGCTGTTTTTTGTTCAGCTTTTAGGTAACAACTTGTCGACACGATACTCCGGCGGGATAATAACAGAGTAGGCGAGGAAGGCTTTTAGGCAATTTGTTAACAACTTCTGGCAACGAGAACAGGCATGAAAATTATCTTAATGTTATTATTTTACAAATAAACCAATAAGAGTAAGTAATCCATTATCTTCACACGTAAAAGTGTTTTTAGTTATTATAGAGATACTCATTCCCAGAAGCCAACTACTTTCAGCTCAATAATGTGTTTATATTTAGGATGTAGAAAAAAAGGTTACAATCCACCTGATGGTACGTAACCACGACCGCCCTTGAACATTTGTAATCAATCACAGGTGAAATAAAGAATCTTAAGGTCAACCATAGACGCGTTGGTCTCCCTGAGGACCACGTTCGGTCACCTCAAATAAGTATGTCTTCCTTACCATACCTTTCAAACATTTCAAACTTCCTTAACAATGTATCTAATTAGTCTAGATATTAATAATTATTTATCAATTATTTTTTTACTGCTTTTATCCAGACAATCCTATATTAAACCCTTTAATATTGATATATACAATAAATACAGACATATTAAGTTACTCAGATCTAGAATAGAATAATTACTTAAATCCGTCTTTTAAACATGTTTTTAGAGTAATCTATGACAATACACAGTATTTATTACACATTGTTATCCATAGAAAACATAATAGTTCGAATTCCAATGACAAAATCCTTTTAGTAAAAGCCCTCGTTTCATAACTGCATTCACTGAAAGATGCTTCAACAAAATATAATAACCGAACGTACGCTCCCTCAATTTCCGCCGAGCACACGTGGACTCTATAGACCTATAGTATAGCGTAGCGTAGCAACGTACAGCGTAGCGTAGCTCAAATAACTATAGTTTAGCTCCAATATCAATCTCGACAATCGACAATATTGGATGTCGAATATACTTCGATGACGAATATGCTTCAATTCGGTACAATGTTTGTTTTTAAACTTTCGTCGAAAGACGCGGTTATAAAATTGTTTTCTGAAAATTTGAAAATCGAATTTAGTGACTGACGTACTATGTTCAAGTTATCCTTGCGTAATGCAATCTGTATTCTTTCCTCGAACTTAGTGACACTTATTTCTCAGTAGTCATAAGAGTAAGAGCAGGTACGTATTTGCAGATTTGTCTTCAACCTTTGTATTATCATGTAACTAGACATTTTTTTAAAATTTATATGTCTGTATATTCTGGCTAATCTGCGAACTGGCTGGACAAATTTCAACGGATTTGAACTAACAGATATATAATATACCTAGCTTAAAAATAATAATTTAAATAATATTACCTATTTTGCAAAAAAATTAAAATAAAAATTTGGTTGTAAATCGACGTACATATTTTTAAATGCAGGTGAAACCGCGGGGCACATTTAGTTTTTAACGTAATATAGACTCTAAGTAAACAAACTTACAGGTTCGTTTGTAAAGTCCTGATGAGTCGACCGCTGTTCATTCGGGAGATTAATCGTCGCAATCCTGTCCTGCCCGGGTCCTGTTCTAAACTCATTAATTTGTTGCCCGCAATTATTCAACACGTAACAATGGACTCGGATTGAAGTGAAGACGTTGATGGATAAATGGCATAATGTTTATTCATGCCTGACGCCTGTAAAGATATTCGAGCTAATTTGAAGGCTGAATTAGATTATAAAGGTTTTCGACTGGGAGTTAACTTCAAATTTAAAACTAAATTGGTTACCTACTTACTACAGTAGATAGTATTAGTAGTTTAAAAGTTCGACTCCGGAAGCACCACCGCCACATCTTTATTTTACTCAATAACAAGTGTTAAGCGCTGGTAAATTCTATTTTTTTTATGGAGTAGCAAACGAGCATGCAGTCCACCTGACGGT
>DWRA01005189.1:0-10119 GCA_018250295.1 Spathilepia clonius
CAACGCATCTGTGGTCGACTTCAGTTGGGATTCTGGTCTTATCTGGGGTGGATTACAAATGTACATGGGCGGCAGTTGCCACTTACAATCAGGCGGACTGCATGCTCGTTTGCTACTCCATCATATAAAAAAAAGTATTTTGCAGTTATCTTAACTTATAGTACGCCCATAATCTATAAAATACAACCTATAACTTATTATTCTTCTGAAATGAAGACAATGTTAAACACCTCACAAGTATGTTAAGTTCATTTATCGTGAAAAGCATAGTGATGAATTAGACTTACATATAACAGGAATCGATACAAAAAAAAATACATTCGGGATATGGAACAATTACATAAAAAAGCTCGTAACGTTTAAATAGAAACAATGAAACTAGACTCAACAATATATATAAAAATGCAAGACAGATAGAGAACATTTCACGGATGCGTGACATGAATGAATAATTATGCTAATGGAATGGTAACTAGGGAAGACACCATTATGACATACCTACTTCCCTGATGTATGATATGAATGCCATGTTACTTACCGTTACTTTCATATGATAAAATTAATTTTATGGACATCCATAGCAAGCTATGAATTTGACATGAGTCACACTTAGAAATAGTACGTAAGACTAGAAAATTTTTTTTATATTCCTTAGGACTAAATTCGAAAATGTCAAAAAATTCCTAGCACACTCTTTAATACAGTACGCAACAAAGTAGCACGAACAAAGTATTACTAGTAGTTAATAAAATTTTTCCTTAATTTCACAATTTGTATTTCGAAATGACAATTAATAGTTAATACCTATTTACTTCCTATACCTATAGCTTTTCATTACATTACGGAAATAGCAAATGAGCATGTTGAGCTGGTACCTGGTGCTGGTACCTGGTGGTTATAGTATGTATTGCCGTCCATTGGCATCTGTAATCATCCTCAGATTAGATAAAAATTAGACCTAAGGTCAGTAACAGACGTATTGCTGCCCCTGACGACTAAATTGAAAGCCATAATTATATTTGCCGACTCGGTTTAATATTATACCTGCATTTTTGTACATTTTATGTATTTGATTATATTAAATATACATCAATGAATGATTGATCTGTCCATACCAATATCAACAGTTCTTTTAAGCAGAGAAATTAAGTTTAGTGCGATTGGAGAGTTTTTAAAGAATGTAATACTTAAGCGACGTAGATCTGAAATACGCTTACGCGTTCGGATCAAACGCAGGGGACCTATCACCATCTTTTTAAATTACCATAGTTCGGGATCGTTTTATTTCAATATTATCTACATCTGTAAGGGTTTATTAATTTATATGATATATTTTGTACCTTTTTAGTTGTTTTACAATATACTAACGAGAAAGTGTATAAAAATAAGAAGGGTATTGTTTTAAAAAATAAAATGACATAGAACGGGTTGTTAAAGAAAATAAAGAAAAGAGCTGTTATTGAATCTTATATTGTATTATATAAAGTAGTATTACAGGAATATTAAAAAATTACACGTGAACGTTACTTAGATTCGCACCACGACCGACATAAAGTAGTATTGTTTTATTCCTGCCTAGCTCAGAGTACTTTTATACATACTGAAACTGCCTAGTGATATAAATGAACGAGTTCTTTATCTATCCCTTACATAAGAGGAAACAACACATCGAGTCTAATGGTGTCAATTGTTGTCTCTTTCGCACCAAGGTCTCAAATGTGTTCCGTCATATGCAGTGGTATAAAATTAGTTAATTTGGCTTGACATTCATTATCACATGTAATTAAGCTTAGTAATTTTTTAGATACTACTTAGATCTACTCGTTCAATTATCTATTATATAAAAACTAGTGTATATTGGCATATTTTGGTTTATAATTTAAATTTTATATATAATTATGTTTCATCCCAAAATATTTCAAGAAGTTTATGAAATGTAACACTCGTATATAGTGAAACGGAACGTTTGACGGTGCGCACAAGAACGCAGCCGTATTTTAAAAAGTTGAATTCGAATAAATGGACATTGTCTGCGTTTCCACAATATAAATTTAAAGAATCGACCTTCTATCAAATTACTTCGGTAATCATTCGTCTACAATCGAAAATCTAAAAATCGAATAATTCGATTGTTTTTAGTATCAATCAATCGCGCGTGTAATGCTAATGCAGCCAAATAACTTCAGCAATATACGTTTCACTATGAAACAATTAGATAGTTATGGATCTAAAAGTAGTTTCTTGATGCACGATACTTCGATAGAATGAAAAGTTGAATATTATAGCGTATGGTATGGCATGGGTATGTTAAAAATAATACGGAAATGCAAAAAAAATGACGAACAATACAGCTTTTTTATTTATTTTGATACTTATAGTGTGCTCTTTATCGTCAAATGCAACTACCATATTTGACTACATTATACACTAAAATGTCTTATGCAGTAAATAAAACAAAAAAATATTCATGGTTTAACAAGTTTTTAATACAAACGCAACGTTACCAGTATTATTATTATTGAAATACAAATCAACGACGTAGTTATATCTACCTCTGTACCCGTATTTTAATCGGAGTGATAATTAGATAAACTCAAAGTACTTCTGTTTTTATCGAGTAGTAAGAAAATTTAAGTAAATTGATTTTTGCACAAACCCATTAGAAGTCACTGTAATCAACTGAGCTTAGTCATATCCCAACGCAGAAATTTTAGATTTGAAGCAGTTGACAGTAGTTATATTATTATTTTATTTCACTACAATACTACTAATAATTATATTTAAAAAAAAATGCTGGTGATGAAATATTTATTTCATAAAAATGACAGTTGAAGTCGTGCTATAAAAATACTGTGCAGTGAGTGAATGATTTTTAAAATATTTTAATAATTACTGAATAATTGTTTATTTTTCCATTTCATTTCTACAAATCACATATAATTATAAATTACAAATAACAATATACCTAATAGCATACTAACTATTACAATAAAACTATAGCGACATAAACCTCACCGTACTTGATTGAGTACAGTGACCACATACATTACTAAAATACTCTTTTTTTCTTCAGATTATAAATAATGAGCAAACGACAATTTACTCTCAAATGAGCTACAAAGAGCTTGAAGACGCTTCTAACGCCATTTTACGTGATAGTGATGATGATGATGATGATTTTGATATGGTATGATACCACCTGATCCAAGTGTATTGACTGACGAAGAGGAAGGAGTTGAGGAGGAGATGGTATCATCGCCTTACCGCTCGATGTACCTAATACTATAGAGGTTTTTACAAATCGCGACGATGGTAGTACCGAAGGTCGTAACAGTGACAGTAGTGATGATGAACCATTAGCATAAAAAAAGAGACGACGATATGTTACCCAAAAAACTACCCCTACCTGGCGTAAATGTCTCCCTTCATTCACCTCAACTTTTCAACGTACTTCAGAGATTTTTGATAGAAAAGATGCTGCTCGTGAACAACTAAAAGGTCTATACTAGTAGTACCGGATACTATTACTGGTTTGATTTTCAATGTGGTAAATCACAGACAGCAACTTCTAATTCATTAGACTCCCGAGTTGTTAAAAAAATATTGCGAATTTACCGAATGAAATCACACAGTGTTTGAACTATTGACACAATGAACTATTATTAGTACGTTGGAAAGATAACAGTGTGTGTACTATGGCAACTAATTATGATACTATCCAACCACTGGGAACGGTCAAGCGATGGTTTTTTTTATTCTTTACTGGACACAGATCTAGTAAAGAGGAAAAAGGCACATGTAACGATACCATGTTTGCTCCAAACTTATGACAAGAACATGGGTGGCGTCGATGAACTCCATCAATCAATCTCGCTATATAGAATGATTATTCATGGGAAAAATGGTGGTGGGTATTGTTTACATACATGTTGGACATAGTCATTGCGAATTCCTGGCGATTACGTGTAATGAGTAGTAATTCTTCTATGGATGACTTATGTTCCGGTGACATATCGCACGATATTATTTACGTCATGGTGAACATAGTAAATCGCACCAGTCTGCATCGGTAGTAGAAGGTCTGCCACAAGATAGTATTGGGCACTATACCACCAAATTAGAAAATCAACTGCGGTGTGTAGTTTGTCACTCCAGAATGCGCTGGCAATGTAAAAAGTGCCTAAAACACTTTATGTCGAAAAGACGTGTTTTGAAAACTTCCATATATAGGTGGTCAGTGTACTCATTCAAGTAATTTCTTAAAATCCTTGTTTTTTTTTTGTTTCTGATGTGATTTTATATTTCTTTGCCTTTATTTTAATGAATAAATACAGATAGTTTAAAAAAAATCGGTACTTCTTGTTTGACCTCTAATGGGTGTTCATTCAACTGGCAGTAGATTAAGCGACGCCTAACTTTAGTGCTCTAGTATAAAAAACATACTTTCTTACTCGAGATTTCATAACGCGTATTGAAGTTTAATGGACTGTATTAAGATGGCCCTAATAAATCAAGTCGATAGTCTAACGTACAATAACTTCGCTGACAGTAGCGAACCCAAATTATTTTATCTTTATGGCTAAGATTTGTACCATGTCTTCCGAAATAAACAGGGGATTATTCATGCCCCTAATGGGTTTTCAAAAGTTTTTGAAGCCTTGCTATATTTAATATGATCAGTCGATTAAGATTTAGATAATCTTAGTTTTCCTCCTACTATAATCATCAACCCATTACTTTCCGACTATTACGCACGAATCTCTTCTGATGAGGTTTACACCAGTCCGCTATTCAAGTTGACTTCGGTTTCTGTAATTTGTTTCACGATAATTAATTTGTAAATGATAATAAATTACATACAATTGAAAAACTTAATTTAATTATTACTGCAAACCGAAGGTCATAAATTATTTACTTTAGCGATATTCTAGCGAAAGGTGGAAATCTTTATAGGAATTAAAAAATATGTTTTTTTTATCGCGCAGATCGAATTGTGTTTACTGTAGAGTATTCCTCTCTAAAACTCATGTCACCCTAACCTAAAATATCAAAGAATCACTTACTTACCATACTTGCCTACTTTTTAGCTCAGATTAATGACTTATATTTCTTTAAAAAGCTATTCACTTTTATTTGTCATTTGGGGCGCAAGTTTATCATTAATCACTTTTCTTCTTTCAGTTCACAGGCGTCTAAGGATATCTAAGACCAGTGTATTTTATAAATCTTTGAAGTTATCTAAAAACTATACAAATGTAACCCCGAGAAATTTGTCGGTGACGTAAGATGTTATACGGTTTTTCTAAAAATTGGTTTTGAGATGTTAGTCCTGGATGGTTTTTTTTATTAATCTATTTCTCTAGTGCGTCTTCATTTTTAAAAAGTTTTCAATTAAATAGAGAATTCCGTAAATAAAAAGATTTTTATCACAAAGATAAGGGAAGCGTAGAGTATTAGTTGAAATTTCGAGAGTTGATACAAAGTCAGATAAAATTCAATCAGGGACTGTTAGAATTATAGAACCTAAAATCACTTAATATGGTCATATTAAAATAGCTTAGAGATATTTATTATTCTCTTGTGTTCCTCTCTTGTGAAACGAAACAGAGCGTTGTCTACAAATCGATAACAGTGTAATTGAATTTCTAAAAGAACTGGAGTAACAGCCTACTTTTATATTCAAATGCTCCCAGGATAGGATGCATTGTATGAGACTGTCAAATTGAACTTCCCACGTTTATTTTTAATTGCTTCCGTTCTGTTTCGAGAACCAGTTACTAGGATTTATTGAGGATACAACATCGCCGTAATAGTTGGGATAATCTTATTTGATAAAAAATCACTTTATATCTACGACATAATCTTTTTTTCGCGTAATATAGATAGTAAGCGAGCATTATGTGCACTAGATAATCAATAATCATTGCAGCTTGTATATACTTGTGTTCAAACAGGATTCCTAGCTGAGGTAAATATGAAATTTAAAATTATATTATAAAAGTACCTACTTTATTCATGTCGACGCCTTTTATGCGGTGAGTTTCTATTTCTAAAGGATATTTCACAATTGAAAACATTTCTTAAACTCTTCAAAACTTCCAACGATTCTGATGTGATTAAATTAAGGTTAACAATATGATAATATTGTCGAAGAAGATAAATTATTCGAATGGCGACGTGACCAGGAAGAGAAACGTAGAGTGACGCCCATCGATGATAGCCATGTCTACCAGTGGACCTCACAAGACCAATCGCCATAGAGTACAACAAAGACTTTCAAATGTTTCTTACCAAAATATAAAAATAAATAATTAATTTATTGACTAGTTTACAAACAGGAGGGGCAAGCCGCAACATTCAAGTTAATGGGAATTTTGTCAAGTGGAAAAGAAAGACGATAATAAAAAGTCACATCCAGTGCGCACTTGAAGTAATTTACTGCTTTGAGAAGTAAATTTCGAGTGGGCTTATCTTTTGTTTGTTAACGTACTTAAGTGGCTATCTATTTATATATACTCGTAGATACCTTCTATTTGTTGAAGAGGGTTTGAAGTTAAAAAGCTCGCTGCCTTAATAGGTGGAACATTAAGTAAATTTATCTACCTCCTGCTCCACATTACCACTAGTGGTCACGAGTCTTCTCTTAGAATAAGAAGATTTTAGACCACCATGCTTACCTGACCACTATGGTCCAGTTTGGTAGACTCTGAGAACTTGTCGCGTTCTTCGTTGTAATGTCAAGCTGCATTTAGTTTTTTTATGCGTCTCTATATTAGGTTATGTTTTCAAAGCAATGAAGACGTTCTGTTATGTGATCAATTTCGCCCAAAGATATTTGTAATGAACCTGAAGTACCTACTTAGTAGAATTGGTATTTAAAGTTATCAAACCGAATGACGATGGTGCTGCCGCTTACGTACCATATAAAGGTACAGGAGGTAAGGGGAATAACCACTGGTGGTCATTTTCGATTATTATATCGAATAAACCTTATTGAGTCTAATTTGTTATCCCCACGAAATGAAATTTCGAATACTGACTTCTTTGTTTTTATCGCCTTTAGCACCAAACGATCTCAGAGGATCGAGACCTTTTGTTTTCGAACTCAGAATTAATTACTACCCCTTTAATGAAGAGCGTACAATATGGATTCCCGGTTACTGAATATTTGGAGAGAGTATAATATTATGTAGACCGCCCGTGTTATAATATCTATTCTGCTTCCGACGTGTCCTATTTGTGTAACATATAAAATTAACATTATTCCTCATTTTCCATGAGATGTTATATGAAAAACCCCTTACTTTAATATTTTTTTTGAACGTGATGCTATTAAATTATTGGTTTATTAATAACTTAAGTCATATAAATAGAAATGAAAATAATAAAACGAGTTTTTATTTTGTATTTAAACTCATGTGATGTATTTTTATTATTATTACAATTTATTTACATGCAATGAACTTTAGCAAAATGACATTCTTTTGTAGACCTAAATAATAATATTCAATGTAACTTGGGTTCCTTTACAAAACACATTTGAAATACATACAAATACGTTCCTATAATATTCGATCCTGCATGTTATTCAGATGGTAGGCCCAACAGGTACTATTACAGATGAACTGAAATTCGAATTTCAGTAAGCCCACAGTCGATCGCAATATGCTCGCTGAAAGCCTGAAAATTAATGTTACTTTAATGCCAAGCGGCCGATTTTTAAGCAAAGGAAACGCGGCACCAACTCTTCACTGTTTACTGAAGTTTTCATTGTTATAAATGTACTCATTCATTCCTTTATGTAACTACGCATGTTTGCTCTAGATCTATTAATAAAGGCGCTCAATCATTTACGCCATGATAAGTAAATAAGTTTAAGATAATATTACATAAAGTAATAAATTATATAAAATCTTCAAAATTATACAAATAATGCACACACTGTATGAATAATATAAACTAAACAGCATCTTTTATTCGTAAAGTACCTGATATAAATGTTAATTCGACATTAAATGTCCGTCTGATCGGAAAACGAACCGTAAACCCTCTGCACGTCATTTTTCTTTATATGTATAGTATATTATAATGTTTACAAATGTATGTAATACAATTCATTAAAAATATCTCTCATTATTCTTTTCTATACAATTTTTAATTGCAGCGCCTGCCCAACTCGAGAGCAATATTCGTTTGCATCGCCTCTCTCTCTAAACGAATAAAAATAAACACAATGATGTAGCGTAACTTCTGATACCATGATCGAGACATGTCACTAGAAATATTTTTTCCCGCAATACCTACTTTCAAGTAATCTTTATTTCCTCTCGCTCTGCGTTTGGGTTAGTAATTACATAGTACGTTAACGTTAGACATATACAATCAATAAGGGATCGTATACACTGGATAACATGCCGCCTTCGACAAAAGATCTCTGTTTAACGAATGTGGCTAACATCGAGCGTCGACGAACATTAAATAGATAGTACAACGTAGGGTGAGCGACTTCAGCTTTTATGTTTGATTGCTACCTTCTGCTTTACAGATGGGCGACATTTAATAATTTTCTGAGCATCTCTACAATTTCGTTGCACAACAAAGTACAAGAACCGACTCTATTACAGCAAAGCGGTCGTTCTATACGCAAATGTAGGTGTCTAGTGGTAAAAAAATAACATGAAGTAAAAAAGTAATTCCAATTTTTTTAATATTTAAATTCTGTCCATGTGTCTAGCTTGTTAGTGAAACATAGTTCATATGAGTATCCTCTAATACAAGAAAAGCTTCATGTTTTACAATAGGTGTCTTGTAGATATTAACATGCCATGTTTCATTAAAGCTATTGTATATTTTTGTTCCACTTTTCGTTTTGAATTTATTATAGCTAATATTCGTGTTCATATCCATTATAATACCCATTTTGTTGAAACAACTGGATTTAAAGATTTTTCCTCGATGTCTCATCTGTGAGCCACATGTAGTTATTCCACGACGGAAATATTTTTACTGCTTGCCATTTTTAACCGATTTCCTTATCCGAAGTAAGAGGTTATCTATTCGTCGCGTATTTTTTTTTATATTTATCCGGGCGTTTTTTCGCGATACTGAGGCAGATCGACATAATTTAACCGTCATTGTTTCCGGCCAGTTTCACAGGGGGTCCCATTATGTGGAAATTTGAAAATTGTAAAAACCCGAATTCGTATAATCATTAATAATTCGAGTGTTTGTGAACCGATTTCGATTTTCTTCTTTCATTTGATATGGAATTTTGTTGCTGCCTACCTGATTCTAACTAAACTTGACATGGATATTAAGTATCTAGATATGATGAATAATTTGCCCTTCAACTCTTGAACCCTAATGATGCAGAAGTGCTTCCAGCCTGTATCATAGCAGTTAGCCATTTGGTTTATGTATACATTGCCGTTTTTTGTCCGAGGGATATGATGAAAAATTTGACCTTCAACTGGCGGTTCCCAGGCCCAGGGGTTACGCCCTTTTTTTTGGTTTGAGGGGTAATTCTGCAAAAGGTAACCGGTGCCGTGGGAGCGACACAGGGTTATGTGGGATTTTTACCCACTAAAACCCGCCCGATGGCCGTCCTCAGCGCTACGTAGAGAACTCCGGGATCTCCGTGCGAACACCACCGGAGTCCTCTGAGCGCATTGCCCCGTCGGGCTCTGCTCAGGTGACGTGTACACCAAACCGTTACCACACCTTTCCTAGTGTTAACGACGATATGAGACCACACATACCGTCGTCCTTCCCGGAGTCGCTGGCTGGACGGTCTGAGCTCCCACTCTTCCCGCCCGCCGGCCGGTAGCCCCTTTTAGTCGCCTCTTACGACAGACAGAGGATACCGTAGCCCTATTCTGCTCCCGGAACCACAGGGACAACAGTGATACTGCCTGCCTGTATTATAGGAGTTAGCCATCTGGCGTTTACGTATTTAAATTAAGGTTGCAGATCAGACACATGCGATGAAAATTTGATCTTCAAATCCTCAAACCTGTAGGGTACTGCATGCCTAAACCATACATACATAGAAGATGTTAGTTTTGTTTAGTGTTTTAAATTTTGAGCAGACACTATGTCATAAAAAATATTCGTTAGCGC
>DWRA01005190.1:0-10118 GCA_018250295.1 Spathilepia clonius
TGTCAACTCATTAATATTCCACTGTTGTTCACGGGTCTCCTAACAGAGTGAGAGGGTTTTAGGCTATAGTCCTTCACGCTGACCAAGTGCGAATTGGAAGACTTCACACAGCTTTGAGAACTTAATTGGTTATACAGAACTCTCAGGCGTTTCGGTTTCCTTTCACCGTTATAGCAATTAATTTCTAACGTAGGTGGTGGTTGGTGCTTCCACTTTTAAAGGTGGTAGAACCCTTTGTAGTTCGACTCCGGCGGCACCACCGTTCTTATTTCTGCCTAATGATAGCAGTGTTAAGCGCCGGCGTCTTCTAGCTTGAAGGGTGTGGTAAGGGAAATAAACTTAACGAGGCATTCCAACTTAGTCCTGAGGGGTAGCAATGCATCTGTGGTGGACTTCAATTGGGATTCTAGTCTTATCTGGGTTGGATCAAAAATCTATGGGCGGCAGTAGCCACTTACCATCAGGTGGCTGCATGCGTTTGCTACTCCATTATATATAAAAAAGGTGAATATCAAACACTGATTATCATTAACATTAAAGGAGATATGATCATTATTCTTAACTACACAGGAATAAACACTGTGGGCACACGCTAAGCGGATCTGTGGGCAACTGATCTGTTGGTTAGTTTTAAACAACAAAGAATTAACCGCAGCTTAGCCTTTGTTGGTATTATGCAGTGTATGATAAATCAAAACCACAATATTTTGGGCGAACATTATTAAAACAAGTTGCGTAAAATAAATAAATTCGAATGTCTGTTTTAAATTTGTTTATTATTTTAAACGTGGATGATTCGTGGTTGGTAATTTTTGATTATATCATCGACCATTGGCTAATAACTATCCTACTGCTAGGCTTGAAAATAAAATCAAATCTTGTAGGAGAAAAAGTAGGACATAGGTCTCAATGATAGTCAAGTGCATTTTTTTTAATAATTAACAAACGAAAATGTATGGATAGTAAGCGGTCGTTGCCACTCATCCGTCAGTAGGATAGCTGTCCAACCTGAATTCGGCTAAAGATTTGTTGACCCCCTCCTGAGATACCCCTGAGTGTTGAGATAACCCAAAAGACTAAATTATACTGTCTCGTTTAATTGTCTCTTACCACATACCTACATACATCAGCATTTAATACTACTGTGTTTTATGCGAATATATATATCTGGGGCTGTATTGCTTTCAGAGGCAAAGCACTACCACGTTCAAAGATACATTTTATAAGTCAACATTAAATTTGGACTATCACGAGAGACATTAGTGTTTTCAAACAATAGTCTTATTAGTATGTACGTATAGATATACAAGTTTTACCTTAACAAGGTACAACTAACAGTAAGTAGGCTTCGCACACATATAGTACGGCCCCTGCGGTTTTGTGGCTCTACTCGCCGCGACAAATTCCAGCGGACTTGCGGTTCAGTTCTCTGGTTAGTTCCGCACTACAAAGAACACACCGCGACATACACTTAGTGGGACTACGAAGTTTTAGATCTACTGTATCACTGTATTAAACTATTCTAACACGGTACGTAAAAGTTGTTCAATTGTATTACACCCAACCTTAGATGTAAAGAAGTAATTACTTACGGCTAAGCAGTTTCTTGACTAATTCTCTAAATGACGTTAAAATTTTCCAATACAAAGCGTTATTTTAAACTCAAGTAATCTACGTTACGTAACTAACATCTTTTAACCTGTATTACAATATACAATTCATGTTTCTACTTGACATTACGCTCGATGAACGTTAACATAAAACATTAAAATGTAGTACCTGTATAAGAAAAAGGTGACATTTAGTAGAAATAGCGCATATACTGCGGCCCTGCGGTTTTGTGGCTCAACTCAGCGACAAATTCCAGTGGACGTGGCTGAGTTCTCCGGCTAGTTCCGCACTACAAAGAACAAACCGCGGCACTTAGTCGGAGTACGAAGCAAAACCGCGTTTGTATGTTATATTATTGCGTTATAGTGACAATTTTAACCGCTGAACCCGGAACTACTTGATTATCTTAATATGAAATATTTTCATATTCCCACTTTTACTTAAACTGAATCGAACTTTCGGATTTTTATAGGTATTAAATTATTACTATTTTTGCTATTAAGTACGACATTCGTTAAATAGCTTTAAGCTTTGGCTCTATAACTATAGAAATATACATATTAGTCGTTGGAAATGTAAACATTACTTATTTTGATTTAATTGGTAATTGAGCTTCTTTAGAAGTATATTGTACAATTACTATTACATAACCTAATATATACTGTTAACAAACGCGTACATCCATTCCCAGGAAACCAGCTTCATAAATTGTATACAAGAATTTGGTATTATACAAGTTATACAACTTGCCTGAACCAACTATTACCTATGAACAGTCTACATAGTTACGTGTAACAAGCTGATTTCAGATTAGCAAGCCATACGCTCGTAACATATAACCTTATTTCTCCATAAACGCGCCCTAAGGAGCCATCATCACCTTCGGCTAAGCAATTACATTTCATATGTACCTCATTTACATATACGGGAAATGAGATTTGTACGGAAACCAAATTGAATCACCCCACCGTGTGTTCCGGTCACGATGCCATGTTAACTAACGAATATTGGTTGTAAATATATTCAGAAATATGTAGTGCAGTTTTGTGTAAGAAAGTAATAAATTTGTAATGAGAGTTTCTAAATCATATTTTGTTCGTATTTTCTCAAAAAATCCTTTTGTTTCAAATGTATACCAGGTGTATAAAAAGAAATAATTAGTCCGCCTATTTGGGGGGTCCGCTATATTTAATTTATAGATAGGACGGATATTTTAGATGGTTTGTTTTATTTACAACTATTTTTATCGCACGGATATTTTAGATGGTTTGTTTTATTTATAACTATTTTTATTATATTCTACTTATTGTAAATATTTTTATGTATATAAAGTTATAATACTTAATAATATTTAACAATAATATTTAATTTACAGTTACATTACTAAGCTCATCGTGCTTTATCATCATAACTAAACATGTATGCAAAATTTTAACTCAATCGGTTGGGGTTAACTGATTTCAAATTCAATTACATGATATGACTCACACATTTTTGCTTTAACCGTATAGGAAAAACCTTAAGAAAGCTACATGCCTGAGAATTGTTTAGAAAAGTTTTAAATTTTTTCCATAAAAGGTTATATATTTTTACTACATCATTTAACATGTCACATAAATCTACATAAGACACCAGGTTTATATTCCTGAATTCACACCTCAGAGCATAACTAAATCTTCATGGCAAAAATCATATACTTGTAGGATCAACATAAGATAGAACTCCTTTTCCATTTGAAATTGATTACAGATATCCTGTGACCACTTACGTAAAATTAATTGCATGTCCGTTTGCTCCACATATAATAAATCGCCGGAGGAGTCTTCACATATAAAGCGAACAAAATAACAGGTAGTTCCGAGAGGCTGGCCAAACATCAATCGTAATACGTTTGTCTGTCGCCAACGGCACACACCAATTGGAGATAATCTACGCAATTTGGCGAGCGTTCGGCTCACATTAATTTTCTTTGCCAAAAAATTATACCGGCATCGAATTATAGTATCATAACGGTGTCCCGACGTCCGTGTAGCCACTTAAGGGATTTGTCCCTGGATTTGAGGGTAAAAAATAAATTTGGATGTTTTTCAAGGTAAAAATATTTTAGGAACTCGCAAAATGAAAATTGTACCTACCTTAAAGTAAATTAAAAAATATTTTAGGTGTTTACAATTTTTTATGTTTGTACTAGAATCGTAGGTAGTCTCCGGAGGCATTACCGCCGCACATTGTTTTTCCTTTTAGCAGCAGTGTCAAGCCCTCTTATGTTCTGGATTGCAAGATATGTTAAACGAACGACACCCTTAAGAAACATTCCATCTTAATAGGCACTCTATTAAAACTCTAATTCTATCTCAGGCTGATGACAGACAGACAAGCAAGCAATTCTCATGATCGTTTGTTTCTTCTTATTGTTAAATCATATATATCTCCCTCAATTTTTGAATTCGTTTCTGACCGGCTCCAATTTTTACATTGAGGCGCAATTTTAGATTGTACTTATAATTCGGATTGAAAAATGCTACACGACGTCTTTGCGTAGCTTTCACAAGTGGTGAGGGAGTATAAATATCGTATAATTACGACTCGCCCCTAATCCGCAGCGAAACATCGCTTGCAACCGATACAAGTAGGCCCGAGTGGTTCCTCGGTGTAGTAGGCATTGTTGCCAGTTGAACAAAGCGAAGTGCTCTCCGCGGCGTGACCTCGCACCGCCCCCGCCCTCGCGATACTCTTTGTGATAGCACGTTTTTAGGCCGACACCGCTACATTATGAATTGACTTATCAAGACACTTGCCAACTTCAGCACCGGCAATATGGTACCACTTGATAGGACCAATCGCTGACACGATTCAAGTTATAAGTGACGTACGAACGAATTGTGTCAAGTTGCTTAACAGTATTTAAAGCCATTTACAATTTACTTCGCTTTATATTCTACCAAAGGAGGACTTTAAATTCTTGATTTAATTTTATAAAATTGTTTTAAACTTAAAAACTGTAAAAAATTACATCTGTATTCCAAAATCTTCTTTATTAAAATTATATTATGTGTGTATATCTTTACCAAAAAGACATAGTTGTAACGTACATTTGTAACAATTTGTTATACGTCTTGTACTTGTTTGTGGAGCAATTGGAGCATCGCTCGACACACCACGTGTTATTATAACAACTCGGACGGAGCCTCGAGACGAGAAGTCAACAGGCCAAACCGAGATTTTGTGGTTTACCTGCTTTTTAACTCTATGTTTACGAGAATAAAGCTCAAAGCGCTTCTCTACGCGGGCTCAATTAAAAAGAAATGTGTATTAGAATTGTTGTAAAATAAAAGAAACGTTTTTTATTGTACGGAAAATGTAGACGGTACCTATCTTTGCTAAATGTTTGTTGTATATTGAAAAATTTTGGAATAAAAATAAATTTGGTGATTTCTAACGTGAAATAGGTCTCCTCACAGAGTGAGTCGAGTCGAGTCATAGTCTACAGTGCTGAGCAAGAGAGATTTAGTAGACTTCACACATGCGTGAATATTATTCTTCACGATGTTTTTGACCTTTATAGCAAAAGACAAATAACTTAAAATACCGATGTAACTTTGAAAAATCGGAGGTTCACGCCTGGCGTTTGAACCTTAGATCCCTTGATTGAGAGGCCGTGATTTAACCACTAGGCTATCACTTGCCATTTCTAAAATAGACTTAATACAATTTGATTTTGAGTTTCAAGGTTTAAAATTGTAACAAGCAGCCAAGGCTACACGATCAAAGTCACACCTTATACTATACACCTGAATAAAAACTAGAACCTTCCCAACTCTCTCCAGGATTGACATCATTCTAACTTTTTATGTAAAAGTTTTCAATACAGTTTTAAACCGACATAAAGTTTTACCGCTTCGTGCCATAAGAGCCGACTTACTTATGAAATTATACTTTTTTGCTACACTTTTTGCCTTACTTTTTAGTAAAATTACAAGAATAAAATTGCTCGAAGTCGGGACTATAATATTCCTATCCGTTTTATATCGTCGATAATTGCTTGTTGGAATGGCTGCAACAAATGCACCGAAGTGCTTATATAATTTACATGTTTTTCATTATCGCATCCGATTAAAGTTCTACAATTTTACAATTATTGTTTTTTATTTAATGTGCGCCACGTCGCTAGTGAAATAAAGAGTTCAGATGGCAATGTTACAAAGATACATCGAATATATTAATTAACCATACGTTAAAATCATCAATGAATATGGAGAATGAAGATAGATACATCAAGCAACCCATCTGATGACTTTTTATTTTTTATATATAAAGGAGTAGCAAACGAGCGTGCAATCCACCTGATGGTAAGTGGCAACTGCCGCCCATGGACACCTGTGATCCGCCCCAGATAAGACCAGAATCCCAACTGAAGTCAACCACATATGCGTTGCTACCCCTTAGAAATAAGTTGGAATACCTCGTTAATTTTATCTCCCTTACCACACCCTCAAAACTAGAAGACAGCAGCGCTTAACACTGCTGTTATTAGGCAGAAATAAGTGTGGCGGTGGTACCGCTGGAGTTGAACTACAAAGGGTTCTACCACCTTTTACATTACTTACTTACATCTGGAGCGTCTAATATTAAATGAAATATTTTGCTACATATAGTGCTAGCCTAGTGATTGAAACTCGGCGTTTTGATCCGGAGGTTCGAGGTTCAAACCTCAGGCATGCCTCTGATACATACCTCTGATAGTGCAAAGTTAAGTGCATATTATGAATTTCTCATCACTTGCTTTAACGATTAAAGAAAACATCGCGAGGAAATGTACATACTTGAGAGTTCCTTAAAACAAAGTTGTCAATGGTGAAGTCACCAATACGCACTTAACTAGGGCTTAAACCCCCTTTTCCTGAGACAAGACACTTGTCCATTTGTGGGACAGTAATTAATTGACGACGACGGTTAAATATTTTGCTGACTATATTACGATGTATATGATTAAGTAAGAATAGGTAATTGGTCTACGCAGTCTATGAATAGCTAGAGATCAAACTTTATATATGCTTCCGTGCTTAGAACACCACATTACTTCCGGATGGTGTCATAATAACTTCATCTAACCTTCATCTAACTTTATAGCAGCGTGGTTGAAGATGCTTCACCGGAGACAAGAAACCCGTGCACATTACCGTGACTTTTAATTATTGTTAACTATTATTAAGTAATGTAATTTAACTAATTATCAATACTTGTTGTAAAAAATCTAAATAAAAAAATGAGTTTAGGAGCTATCGATTCGAAATTAGAAAGTCACATCTTTTGTTTATCTAGAAGTAAAACTTTATTTATTTATAAAGCAAATATGTATACTCCTTTATACTATTCGTACTTAACCCCTATACTATAAATAAGATAGCTCCGGCTTGCGTAGGTAATATACGCGGAAAAAACGTAAACATCGTAGAATAGGTATACTAATTTGGGGTTGGCTAAAAATGTATAAAATTAAAAAACCTGCAACAAACACAGTTCGCTGCGGCCACTCGAGCCGCCTCGAGCGCCCTCACACTCGCCCCTGCGGAATTACACTCGCCCCCTCGACGTAAAATAGAAACGTGACGAAATGTCGCCGCTAACAAACTTTTTAAAATAATGCAGAACAAAGAAAAATATTTTTTGTTTTTTTTTTGCATGTAAGAAAACGGTGCTTGAGATCTAGATTGTAGTGTAATCTTTTACAATGTCATGTAACTATGTAACATATACCTTTCTATTGGATATGCCGTTAGAGGTAACAAATTGCGGTTTAAGAGTGCTGTTATTTTAATATGTCAGGTTTTAAATATTTTGTCCACATGAAGCAAACATAATTATTTTGGGAGTTCCAAATTAAGGCTAGCACTAGTCATCGGGATGACCAAGCTAAGGATTTTTGCATTTTAACTAAACAGAATGAAAATAAAATTGAAATTTGAATAAAAATAAAATTGTCGTCAGTACTAAAGCAAGGCGGTGGTGTGCTTCGGCTTGCTGGTAATTTCAATTTTATTTTGAGTCCTTTTTAAATTGTAACTCTATTCGTTGCATAAAAAATCCTCTGCCGTGTCCTGGCAGTCAGCACAAGACCACTTAGATCTTTCAAATATAACGTCGAATCTTCAATCACTTTATATACAACTCTTGTATTATCTGAGAAAAAGCTGAGTGTCGACTACATCGAAAGAACTGCTTTCCTTACTATTTAATGCTCATTGTTTCTTTCCAAGCATCCAAAAAACGCAAAAACGCAGAATTTAAATCAATGGTATCCAATTTCTAATATCATAGTCTATCATAATTTGATAAGTATGATTAAAATCACGTAAGTAGAAACACAGTTTGACCTTTCGAGCTATATAGAACCAAAGGTCAGCCGCAATCATTACCACACATTAAGGTCAAAACTGAAGCAGAGATCACCTTTAAGGTCAACTGAAATTGTAGTTGTTTTTCTGCCACATTCTTCGTCCACGTGGAAGTCGAGAACAAAAGTTTATGTTAAAACAGACATCATACCCTTGATACAGCTAAAAATGACGACACGAAAGCCGAAACTGCAGAAACTTCATGCAGCTAAGTCAAACTGCTGGCGCTTGGACAAAGAGTCTTAATTATTTTAAGCTGAACAAGGTTCCTAGTAATTCGAAGTTCATTCTTCGTGTATTTATTTCATTGTATCTCCAACTACAACGGCTTAACGAGCGCTGCCTTATTATTTTACTGATTTGTGTTCCACAATCGCAGCCCATCTTGTAATCATCTGTATTATGGATGGCATGGACTCACAATGATAAATGTATAGACTCGGATGAAATACAGATTTTTTTTAATTTAGACCTGCCTAACCAGAAACCGAAACCTCAACACTTTATATGTCATCTCGGCGCTATTGCCAGTGTGCCATGCACGTCGTTACGTAACTTTAGACACATATCAACATATTAATTTAATTTTCGATGCTTTTTCATGATTTTCTTCATAAAATTGAAGCATATAGTCTACTGGCCATAGAGATTGTCAATGAACTCTAAATAGTATTGGAGACCCGACACTGTCTGGTCACAAATGATATTGATGAATTCACCTGATATTAAGTGGCCCCCGCCGACCACGGTCATTTGTAATCAATCCCAGAAAAGTTTAGAGTCCCACGTGACATCGGCCACCATATTGGGTTATTCATCATCATCAACCCTTTACTGTCCCGCTGCTGGGCACGGGTCTCCTCTCAGAGTGAGAAGGAATAGGCCATAGTCCACCGCGCTGGCCAAGTGCGAATTGGTAGACTTCACACACTTTTCGAGAACTTATTTTTTAAGAACTATGTAGTGTGCAGGTTTCCTCGCGATGTTTTCCTTCGGCGTTATAGCAAGTGGTAATTAATTAATAATACGCACATAATTTCGAAAAATCGGAGGTGCGTGCCCGGGGTTTGAACCTCGGACCCCTCGGCCGTAATTCGACCAGTAGGCTGCTGCATGCCATGGATATCTGTATCTAAAACCATTTAGAAAAAGGTTCTATCTTTGACCATACATACGGTGTTATTCCTAAGTACTACAATAGTCGATGAAAAAATAGATACACGGAGAAAAAAAAAACAAAATAACGAAAAAACATACTATACCTAGTAGTAATACTACTAATCAACGAAACCAATAGTTCATATATGATTTTAGGCTAATATTATCGCGGAATTGATACATTTTGGTATGTAACAGGTACTCACGATACGAAATTTTGATTTCTTAGTTGCCGATATTTCGACCCAGTTGCGGGTACTAACGATACAAAAACAAAATTTCGTATCTGAGTACCCGTTACATACCAAAATGTAATAACATAATTATTAAGAGTTTTGTACGTCTTTCTGTTTGATTGAGGTAGTCTCCGAAACGGCTGAACCGTTTTTTTGTTGCATTTTCAAACGCGGATGTAACCGCGGTGCTTAACTAGCATTTAATGAAAAACTTGATACAATATACAGTCTTGTTACGATGTATATTAGTATGGAAAAAATAACACATTTTATGCAACAAGATTATTTTGTCTGCACGACCCGTGCCTGGCACGTTCAATGTCTGTACATAACGATACCACAAAATCAACGTACCGGCAAAAACTATTAAAAAAACAAAAGAAATCAGTAACTTTATTATTCTTTCAATGCACTAGCAAATATCTACCTACATTTGAATATAAATATTCTCAATACAATTTGAAAATCAAATAACATGTACTGGCTTTATTAAATTATAATTACTTAAACATAATAACTAAATTTCAATTTTTTTGACTTCAGTTTTGTAGGTTCTTTGCCCGTTCATCTACTGTACCTATACGTGGTGTTAAGTATGAAAATAAATTTACTATACATTCCTACTTAGTCCTTAAGAGTTACAGTAGCTTTTTGTAAGCAAAGTAGGCCGAATAGTACAGCTTCTCGCTGCTCTACCATAAAAAAACTCAAAGATGGT